>SNVD02002406.1:0-166274 GCA_013180625.2 Boswellia sacra | reverse complement strand
AAAAACCATTTTTCCCAGGAGATTGCAGTGTTCAGTCGGAACGCCAGTAGCTGCTTGAGGTTGGCCATTTGATGATGTTTTGAGAGCTTTCTTTTTTATATCTTATTGTATTATCGTAGATGGTTTTTCTTGCATATGTAAATATTTGATATCGTATATGTATCAAAGATTTGTTTTAGTTTCTTTCAGACATTTTTTGTTTATTTAATCATGTTTGAGTTTTTAAACTTATATTTAAAATTTTGGTTGTAAACTTTTTGAATCGAAATTAATCATATTTGAGGCCGGAGGCTATATTTTCTTCTAAAGACTGTTTTGGAGATACAATTATTTTAATAGATGGACTTAAGGTCCCGAAAAGGAAGTTAGTGGTTATATAAATATTTTGGAAGTGTTGAATTTTGTGTACTTGGCAGGGGGATTAGTCTAAAATACAGGGGAAACTCTGCCAAATTTTTCATAAATTAGCATATTTTAAAAAGTCAGATTTTCTTAGTACAGTTTTAGGCACGATTCGCCCGTGTTAGCTAGGGGCGGGTCGTGTCAACTTGGTATCAGAGCATGGTTTTTAAGATTTTGTTAAGTTTTTCACGGTTGCATAAACATAGTTTTGTAATGATAAAAGAAGCGTTATATTTTGTAGGCATCATCATGAGCCAACATACAGGCAGACCTCGCACTAGAGCCAGGGGCGGACTGAACCAAACTGCAAATTCTCCACCACCACCTGAAGGTGAAGGGGAAAATGAACATAGTCGTGGAGAGGAAAGACAGTCAAATGCGAGAGGAAATGAGAATAGGAATCACCGTGACCCTCCTATCATTATACACTCGTTACTACTGTTACTCAAAATCAAGGGCGTGTTAGGGAAGAGAACACTATTGAGCGGGTTAGGATGTTGGGTGGTCAAAGCTTTGATGGTAATGTTGATCCTCCTAGTGTAGAGGCTTGGTTAAGCAAGCTAGAGCGTATCTTTAGAGTTATGGGGTGTATTGATGAGCAGAAATTGCTTTTTGCTACATTTTTATTAGAGGGTGGAGCATATCACTGGTGGGAGTCAGTTCAGCGTCGTTATCCATCACAGGAAGTTATTACTTGGGCTTTGTTCAAAAAGGAGTTCTTTGATCACTACTTTCCTGCTGTGTATAAAGATATCAAGCGTAGTGAGTTCTTGAGACTGGTTCAAGGGTCCAGATCAGTGGAGGAGTATGAGAAGAAATTTTTAGAGCTCTCTAGATTTGCTCCTTCTATTGTGGCTGATGAGGAGGAAAGGTGTAAAAAGTTTGAAGAAGGATTACGTAGAGAAATCAGAGTTGTACTTGCTGCCAACAATTATGATGACTTTGGTAAGTTAGTCCAAGCTGCTATGAAAGTTGAGAGAAATTTGGGAGAGGCTAACCGAGCTGATTCAAGCTATAAACATCAGCAGAGTTGGCCAGTTGATAGTACTAGCCACCGACCAAGCAAGAGAGGGGGCAGTTATTCAGCTTATTCTGATAGTTATAAGAGTACTCAGAGACAGGGTCCACCAGAGGGGCAAAAACAAAGTTCTAGACAGGGAGCTATGCAACAATCTGTGGGAAGTAATTCTAGAGATCAGCGGATTAGTAGAAAGGGGAGCAGACAACATGATGACAGATCCAGAATGACTCCGTACTCATTATGTGAGACTTGTGGCAAGCTTCATGAGGGAGAGTGTCGGTTTGGTAGACCTGGTTGTTATCATTGTGGTCAGACAGGGCATATTAAGAAATTTTGTCCTACTTTAACTCAAGGTAGCAGCCTTGTTCAGAAAGATAGAGGATCAGGGAGGCTTCAAACCGGGACATCTACTTCTTCAGCTAGAAACCAAATGAATACCTCAAGAAATAGTAATAATCAACAGGGTAGTCAGCCAGTTCGACAGGCACGAGTTTTTGCCATGACTCAGCAGCAGGCACAGGCTACACCAGATGTGGTTACTGGTACGTTGACTATCTTTGGTCGTGAGGCCCACATTTTGATTGATCCTGGATCCACCCATTTCCTTTGTTTCATGTATGTTTGCTATGTATGCTGATAGAGATTTGAAACCATTGGAGTGTACTTTAGCAGTAGCCACACCTATTGGGGATTCCATCTTGGTAGGAAATGTTCTTAAGGATTGCATTGTGAAGGTGGGTAATCATGATCTATTAGCAAACTTGATTCCTTTAGATATCCGAGACTTCGATGTGATATTGGGAATGGATTGGCTTGCAACTCACCATGCATCTGTCGATTGCTTCAAGAAGGAGGTGGTGTTTAGAAAACCTGAAACACCTGAATTTATTTTCTATGGAGATCGACGAATCCTCTCTACTTGCATAATATCTGCTCTTGAAGCTAAACGATTATTTGAAAAGGGGTGTTCAGCCTACCTAGCTCATGTGATTGACACTTCAATGGGTGAAGCAAAGATAGAAGATATTTCTATTATTCAAGATTTCCCAGATGTGTTCCCAGAAGAATTACCCGGTTTACCACCAGATAGGGAAGTTGAATTCACAATTGACTTAGCTCCTGGCACAACTCCTATTTCCATGGCACCATACAGAATGGCTCCAGCAGAGTTAAAGGAGTTAAAAGTGCAACTGCAAGAGTTGGTTGATAAGGGGTTTATTAGACCCAGTGTTTCACCATGGGGAGCACCGGTCTTGTTTGTTAAAAAGAAGGATGGAACAATGCGGTTATGTATAGACTACCGACAGTTGAACAAGGTGACAATACGTAACAAGTATCCTCTTCCTCGTATTGATGATTTGTTTGATCAGTTGCAAGGTGCAAGGGTTTTCTCCAAGATAGATTTGCGCTCGGGTTACCATCAACTCAAAATTAGAGAGGCCGATGTACCTAAGACTGCTTTCAGAACTCGTTATGGGCACTATGAATTTCTTGTAATGCCGTTTGGGTTGACTAATGCTCCAGCAGTTTTTATGGACCTGATGAATCGAGTATTTCATCCTTATTTGGATCGCTTTGTTATTGTGTTTATTGATGACATATTGGTGTATTCGCGAGACAAGGAGGAGCATGCAGAACATTTGAAGATAGTTTTGCAGACTTTGAGGGAGAAACAACTTTATGCCAAATTCAGCAAATGCCAGTTTTGGCTGGACAAAGTTGTGTTTTTAGGACATGTGATATCAGCTGAAGGGGTGTATGTAGATCCTCAGAAGATAGAAGCTATTATTAAATGGGAGAGACCCACTAATGTAACAGAAGTCAGAAGTTTTCTTGGCTTGGCAGGTTATTATAGGAGATTTATTGAGAATTTTTCCAGAATTGTTGTTCCATTAACACGGTTCACTCGTAAGGAAGTGAAGTTTGAGTGGACTGATGCTTGTGAGCAGTGTTTTCAAGAGCTCAAAACACGATTAACTTCTGCACCCATACTTACTCTTCCATCCGGTAATGACGGGTTCGTGATTTACAGTGATGCCTCTAGACAGGGGTTAGGTTGTGTTTTGATGCAACACGGGAAGGTGATAGCTTATGCTTCAAGACAACTAAAGAAGCATGAACAAAATTATCCTACCCATGACTTAGAATTGGCAGCAATTGTATTTGCACTCAAGACTTGGCGACATTACTTGTATGGGGCAACATGTCAAATTTACACAGATCACAAGAGCCTCAAGTATTTATTCACTCAAAAAGAATTGAATCTTAGGCAGAGAAGATGGATTGAGCTTATCAAAGATTATGACTACACAATTGACTATCACCCAGGTAAAGCAAATATAGTAGCAGATGCACTCAGCCGAAAGTCCTCGAGCTCTATAGCCTATTTGAGGGTGACATATCTACCTTTATTGATTGAATTGAGGTCTTTGGGAATTGAGTTAACAATTAATGACTCAAGTGTGCTACTAGCCAATTTTCATGTTAGACCTACTTTAATTAATAAAGTTAGAGATGCACAAATACAAGATCCTCAGTTAATGAAACTGATAGAAGAGGTGAAGAAAGGCTTACGATCAGACTTTGCGGTTAGAGATGATGGAGCCTTAGTTATGGGAAATAGACTTTGTGTGCCCAACATTGAAGAATTAAAGAAAGAGATTATGGAAGAAGCTCACTTTCCAGCCTATGTAATGCATCCAGGAAGTACTAAGATGTATCGTAATTTGAGAGAACATTATTGGTGGCAAGGTATGAAGCGAGAAATTGCAGAATTTGTGTCTCGGTGTTTAGTTTGCCAACAAATCAAAGCTGAGCACCAGAAACCTGCGGGACTCTCTCAACCACTTCCTATCCCTGAATGGAAATGGGAACATATTACTATGGATTTTGTGGTAGGACTTCCACGTACTATGGCTGGTCATGATGGTATTTGGGTAGTGGTAGATCGTCTTACAAAATCTGCCCACTTTTTACCTATCAAGGCTACTTATTCATTGAATAGGCTAGCTAGTATTTATGTAGCAGAGATAGTCCGTCTTCATGGTGCACCTGTTTCAATAATATCAGATAGAGATCCGCGTTTCACTTCCAGATTTTGGCCTAGCTTGCAAAAAGCTTTAGGCACAAAATTGAATTTCAGCACAGCTTTTCACCCACAAACAGATGGTCAATCTGAGCGTACCATTCAAACTCTTGAAGATATGCTTAGAGCTTGTGTATTGGAGTTTAAAGGAAATTGGGATGTTTATTTGCCTCTAATGGAATTTGCTTATAATAATAGTTACCAATCCAGTATTGAAATGGCACCTTATGAGGCTCTATATGGAAGGAAATGTAGAACACCAATATGTTGGGATGAAGTGGGTGAGAGGAGACTATTAGGACCAGAACTGGTACAGGATACGAATGAAAAGATAGTTATTATTAGAAACAAGATGAAGGCAGCACAAGATCGACAGAAGAGTTATGCTGATAAGCGTAGAAGAGATCTGGAGTTTCAGGTGGGAGATAAAGTATTTTTGAAGATATCTCCTTGGAAAGGTGTGCTTCGTTTTGGTAAACGTGGGAAACTAAGTCCACGTTATATTGGGCCTTACGAGATCATAGAGCGTGTGGGCACAGTTGCTTACCGTTTAGCTTTGCCTCCAGAGTTGTCGAAAATACATAATGTGTTTCATGTCTCTATGCTCCGCAAGTACGTGTATGATCCAAGCCATATCCTTCAACAGCAGCCAATTCAATTAAAAGAAGACTTGACTTTTGAAGAAGAACCATTAGAGATCATAGAATGGAAACAGCAAGTACTTCGTGCCAAGACTATTCCCTTGGTTAAGGTATGGTGGCGAAATCACTCGAAGGAAGAAGCTACGTGGGAGCGAGAAGACGTTATGCGAGCTCAATACCCACATCTCTTTCTCTCAGGTTAGTAATTTTGAGGACGAAATTTTTTTTAGGGGGGTAGTATTGTAAAGCCCATTACTACTTTAACTAAGCCTAGCCCATCAAATTTTTTAGCCCAGCCCATGCCATAAGTCTTTTATTCATTTATATGCCATGTATTTATATTAGGATTAATTAAGATATAATTAGAAAAGAAAAGAGAAAAATCCAGAAGAGAAGACAGAGGGGGGGAACGTGAGACAAGGGGGGAGAAAGCAAGAGAAGATTTTGATTTTTTCTAAGGAATTTGAAGATTTTAAGGTAATTTCTTCATCTCTTCATTTAATTAGATTATATAATTTCAATCCTATCTCTAGATCAATATTAGGAGGAGGTTATTTGATATTTGGAGATGTAATAGAGAGAGAAACTAGAGAGAGAAATGAGATTTCCATGCTTATTTAAGCTTCAATTTCTTGTATTTTGAAGGAATTGAAGTTTTGATGATAATTATGAGAAATTAGGGATTCTGTGAACAGTATAAATTTCAAAAATTATAGCAGTCTGTTGGATTTGAATTTAATTCTGAAATTTATATATGTTAAAATAGACATCTTAAAGAATTGTTTAAAGTTGGATTCACTGAAAAATGTGGAGTATGCAATTTATTATGAATTTTCGAAGTTTACTGTTCACCACTAGAAATTCAGTTTTTCTGCAGAAAATCAGTATTGGACAAGTTAATTAAGGTATCTAGAGGTCTTCAAAAATTATGAAATTTGGGATATGAGTTTGTATGTATGTCTAGTTTAAAATTGGAGATTTTTGTGATTTTGTAAATTTAGTACAAATTATCATGTATTTTGGAATAGAGAGAGGCCAGATTTGGAAGGAAATTTACAGAATTTGTGTATCTGGAAAAATGAAGGATTTGAGGTATCTAATGAGTATATAATGCTATGAAATTCTACATGGTATTAGACATATATGTGTAGAAGATGTTTATAAAATATTAGACCATTTGGATGAGTGGATTAATTATTAAAAATCGGAGAACCAGAATTGCTTTGTTTATGAAGTGTGGAAATAGAGTTAATTAGAAGAATTAATATGTTATTGGTGAGACTACGGTTTTGTGCTATTAAAGAATTCTATTTGACTTTCTCCTTAGGTGAGACTGTGGTTCCTAATACATACCGAGATCCGATCGCAGAAGAGGTTGCCACGCAAGTTAATCCGCAAGATAGTGAGTGGGAAAAACATACATTTTTACCAATAATTGAATTATAATTTATAAATTTCTATTTTTATTATAATTGTTAGCGAAACTTTATTATATTAGTAAACAGATATTCCTTTATTCTTGTATGAAGCATATTTCATGGTTTATCAAATTTTATCTATGTTGTTATTAGAAAGAATTGTTTAATGTTTAGAGATTTAAAAGTACAGAATTGAATTTTTATGTTTTACTAAGCTAGTACCCAATTCATTCAGCTAGTGAAAGTATAGAGGTCTTTGAGACCCATTCAGGCACACATAGAGGCTTTGGGCCGTGTGATCTGGATGTTTAGCCCTTTGGGGGCAGCTCCGCGCATGCGTAGGATCAGTATAGAGATATCTTGGCCTGAGCGATCCTAGCCCCGCCAGGTCATGATCAGTCAGATTAGTTTGGGTACTTGATTAGTGAAACTGTAATGATTTAGAAATTTAAAATGCGAAATGAGTTTTACGGGAATTAGAACCTTAATACGGTTATCAAATTGAATTTTGAATACAAGTGGAAATGCCTTAGAAAATTTTTATATCAAAAATTTGATTTTTGTGAAAGGCATATGGATTATTTAAAGATTAGCTCGTTTTTGTATCTTTTAGAAGCAGTTTTCTAATCAATGCTAGTAAAGCAGAATTTTTAGTTAATTACTTGTTATGATGTATTATTTTATCTTATGCAAATTTTTATCTATTTTAATGACTCTATCCCACTCACTGAGTTTATACTCACCCTATTTTTTTTAAAAACCATTTTTCCCAGGAGATTGCAGTGTTCAGTCGGAACGCCAGTAGCTGCTTGAGGTTGGCCATTTGATGATGTTTTGAGAGCTTTCTTTTTTATATCTTATTGTATTATCGTAGATGGTTTTCTTGCATATGTAAATATTTGATATCGTATATGTATCAAAGATTTGTTTTAGTTTCTTTCAGACATTTTTTGTTTATTTAATCATGTTTGAGTTTTTAAACTTATATTTAAAATTTTGGTTGTAAACTTTTTGAATCGAAATTAATCATATTTGAGGCCGGAGGCTATATTTTCTTCTAAAGACTGTTTTAGAGATACAATTATTTTAATAGATGGACTTAAGGTCCCGAAAAGGAAGTTAGTGGTTATATAAATATTTTGGAAGTGTTGAATTTTGTGTACTTGGCAGGGGGATTAGTCTAAAATACAGGGGAAACTCTGCCAAATTTTTCATAAATTAGCATATTTTAAAAAGTCAAATTTTCTTAGTACAGTTTTAGGCACGATTCACCCGTGTTAGCTAGGGGCGGGTCGTGCCAGCCATATTTGACATTTCTTATTATTTCAAACAATTTTATTTGTTAAAAGTTATTGCACTCATTCCCAATTGACATTTAACGAGAGTAAAGTGGTAAAAGAGCGTAAAATTCGAACTTTGAATGTCTGACCCTATAATAGTGACCGTCATAATGAATGACACAGCTACATTTTGATGGCACAGGTTAAGTAATTTTAAATAAAATATGGCTAATTTTAACGTGTGTTTTAAAAATATATATCAAGACTAAAAAAATTATACAAATTCTTTTAAATATTATGTATAGAATTATAAATTTTATAAAAAATTATAAAAAATCATTAAATACGTAAATTTCAAATATATTTACATAATTTTTAAGGCTTAATATTTATTCTTAAAATATAAATTAAAACTACCCATAAAACATTTGCAGATTAATCGAAAAGTGCGTATTATAAGAGATAAAAGTTAGGGTTCATAATAATAAATTGGCATAGACAGTGCCATGAGAGGTGGTTTTACGATAAAGTTTAGAACTTATCAAAGCCCCAAGGCATGGTCATGCAGCTTAAATAGGAGGGCTCTATTTTTCCCCCTTTGATAAAATACCCTCGCACGACTAGAATCACCCCAAATTCCAAAAGATTCACATCTAATGAATTCAACACAATTAACTATCCAGATTCATACATAATCATATAAATTGGAGTGAATAAAATTTTAATTAATTCAAATCATAATTAATAAAAAAAAATAAAAGAAAAATGGTCCGCCTTTTACCATCCCAACTCCCAAGCCAATCCTTCGCTTGCCATCAGCCCAACCAAAAAAAATCCGTCAAAAGATTCAAAACAAATATAATAATACAACTAAACAGTACTGGTGACCACTGTCCACTTGTTCCCTCTGTGGCTCAAACTCTCAACTTACTTGTAACTCAAAAAGTACATACAACTACGATACTTCAAGCTCTCTTCTTTCCCCCAAGCCATGGCAGCGGCAAGAGCAATGGCAGTTGCAGGTCAGACCACTTCCTGCCTGCTTTCCAAGAGACCCTTTGCTTTATCAAGCAAATCCCATGTCACCAATCTTTGCTTCAACACGAAAAGATGTGTCTTTTCATCATCATCATCAAAGAGGGTTTTCTCTTGCAGGGCTATTTACAACCCTGAGGTTCAGATCAAAGTGGAGGGCCAGCCTGAAACCTTGGATTACAGAGTCTTTTTCGTTGACAATTCTGGGAAAAAGGTTTTTCACTGCTCAGTTATTATCATGATTGATTATTTTGTTTTGGGTTCTTTTTATGTCTGTTTGGTGGGTAAGAAAACGTGTGTAAAGGGAAATATGACATGGGAATTCTTCAAGTTGAGTTGCTTTCAGTTTTGTCTATGGTCTCTAGTTGAAATGGTGTATCTGTGGTGGGAAATGTAGTTTTTTAGGCTATGTTTGGTGAGTGGGAAAACTTATCAAAGGAAAAGAAAATCCAAAGATTGGAAATTCAAGTTCTACTTCTTCCCCAATTTGCTAAAAGTTATGAAATGAAGTTATTGATTTCGAAACAGAGAAAAAAAATCTGAAGACATTCTTATGAACTTTTAATTTCTGATGATATAACTCAATATAGTTCTATATAAATTGGGGCAAAGTTTTGTCCTTTAAATTAATTAACTGGCAGTCGTGTGTCTTCCCCTAAGTTTTCATTTGGGTGTTCGGTCGCTGAGAAAATGTTTTAATTTTCCAAGAGATCCTTCTTATAAAATTCAAATTTCGTGGAACTGAATGAAATGAAGCTCTATCTCTCGTGGGATTGATTGTTTCATTTTTATCTGAACAATGGACGTTGAAAATTATAAAATTTGATTTTTCCTTCATGCAACATTTGCTTGGTAGTTGTGGATTGAGTTCATTGCAATTTAACGAATTGTAGGTCTGATTCTTTTTGATAAGGGGCAATAGGGCATATTGCAATTGTGGTTGGGAATATAATCTAAATCATGATTTTGGCTCAATTTGGTAACTGACATAGTCATCGAAGAAAACAACATTGAAACTGATTTGAAGAAATTCCTATTAGAAAACTGTTGGGATCTGAAAAATCATGTAAACAGTTCGAGGGAAGATGGGAGATCTTATTATTAATTGTATTTTTTGTATTTTAAGTAAACAACTGGTCTTCTTTAACAGTTTAAAGCAACTTGTTGTCTCATTAGTGAAAAGTAAATGTTCTGGTTTTGTAGATATCGCCCTGGCATGACATACCATTGCAATTGGGAGATGGTGCCTTCCACTTTATTGTTGAAATACCCAAAGAATCCAGTGCAAAGATGGAGGTTGCCACTGATGAGCTGTACACTCCCATTAAGCAGGATACAAAAAAGGGGAAACTTAGATATTATCCGTAGGTTTCTCTAATTTTATTCATCGTGTTATTGTTTGTTTTCATATATGTTCTTCAATTGTCAAACTTTGTTTTCGTGCAAGTATGTCTAAGTGTTAAAGCTGTTTGGTATGTTGTTGCAAATCGTTAAGTTGATTGCAGTAGTCATTTATTAACTATTTCAGTGCTCGCTGCTGGTTCAATGTGAACTTCTTTTGTCAAATGATGGCCTATGTTCACAAAAATGAACATATGTCTCTGATTTGTTTCTAAATGGCTCTAGCAACAGTTGTAGCCTTTGCATTTCTGTTTTAGTCTTGTTGTCTAATGCAAATGGTTCATCCTCTGAGAATAACTTCTTTTACATATTTTAGTTATTTTTCTTCTACTTTAGACTAATGTAGGCCCATAAATCAGTAGACCTGCTAGTCTTGTTCTCTTGTTGCTTTAAATCAGTAGACCTGCTAGTCTTGTTCTCTTGTTGCTCCAGATCTATGGAGGCAAAATTACAAAGGGAGTCTGTGCTCGACGAAACTGTCCCACTAATTGTATGAAACATTCAAGTGGCTTTGATTGACCTTCATAGCATCCAAACACTCTTCTGAATGTCTAGTGGTTTCTAGTAAACCTTGAATGTACTAAATCATCCTAAATTTACATGTTCTTGAACTGTTTATCTGTTCTTTCCACTCTCTACACCATTCCCATCTGAGGTCATGCTTGAAGCTAAAGAATAGGCGATATAGTTTTCTATCACAATTTGTAAACTCTTCTATTTAGGCTTCCTAGTCTCAAACCAAATTACTTCTCTTTGCTGGTGCTGTCATCAATCTTAATCGCACTTCCAAATCATCATAGTTAAAAATCTCACCTTGTCCTTAGTTGTGCTGTTTTTATGTTCTCATAGATGCGTTTTGTGCTCTCTGACTTATCTTTTCCTCCCACACAGCACGCTTGCAACTTAACATGGCTATTTGGGTGAGTATGACATGGTATAGTTTATATATCTTGATTGCGATAAAATTGTTCTGGAAGGCAAAGCTAATCTTATACCATTTTTTTATAGTTTTTTTGTTTATTTATTTTTTTTAATCTAGTTATGGTTGATAGCAATTTTAAGAATACTCTGCCTCATATAACAAATAGATACCATGCATGATGATTTTATTAATTCTCTCCATATCTATCTTAAACCTTAGAAATAAACTTTTTCCTACTAAATAAAAGTAAATGTACCATTGGACTTCTTTTTTGAGTTTGCATGGACTTGTATTCATGGCCATAACCAATATGATAGATGGACTCCATAGCACCTTTGAGAACACAGTGTTTTCTCAGAAACTCGTCTCCGTTCTCTTGCTTTATAATTATGTGGTCCTTGTTCTGCATCTTGTCAATATGTTTAATTACATTTTGAATTCTGGAAGAAATTTTCCTAAATCATTGTCTTTGATCTGTAGATATAATATAAATTGGAATTATGGGCTGCTTCCACAAACATGGGAAGACCCATCTTTTGCGAACTCAGAAGTTGAAGGGGCATTTGGGGATAATGATCCAGGTATTTCATTAAATATTCGGTTGTAATATTTTGACCTTTTCTGTATGGTTATGGATTTTGTTTTTCAAATCAAATTAATATTGCTACTTACCATCTTGTTGTTTGTTTTATTTTGTAGTTGATGTTGTTGAGATAGGTGAAACTCGAAGGAAGATCGGTGAAGTTCTTAGGGTCAAGCCCTTGGCTGCCTTAGCCATGATTGATGAGGGGGAGCTTGACTGGAAAATAGTGGCAATTTCACTGGATGATCCAAAAGCGTCTGTGGTAAATGATGTTGATGACGTTGAGAAGCATTTCCCAGTATGTACTCTTCTCAATAAGTTACAAAGAAAGGGATTATGTTTACCTTCAGTTGGTTCTCTTGAGTATATTAAATGGCATGGTGGATTCGTAAATATCAAGTGCAAAACTATGGAAAAAATTGGGAGAGAAGGAAAAACTATTGAATGTGGTATAATCAAAACTATGAATAGAATTAGAAGAAGCTTTTGGAAACTAAACCAGAAACTATCTTCCATGGAAACTAATCCGGTTAATATTTTCAGGGAACTCTCACGGCAATCAGGGAGTGGTTTAGGGACTACAAGATCCCAGATGGAAAACCTGCCAACAAGTTTGGTCTTGGGAACAAGGCTGCAAACAAGGTAATCCTATGTTTGGTGTGATAATTCTGCTATGATTCTAGTTGCGGATCATGCTGCATAAGAATTTGCACATGCTACACATGGATGAATGCAGCTTATAATTGACTTTTGGACATATTTGATTTACCGCAAAGAAAATAATGAAATCATTTTTCTTGTCTCTTTTTGGTATCAAACAATAATTGACATTTCAATTGCTGGGAAATATTCATTCATTTGAACCAGATGGCCTGACCCTACAATATGTTTGTCCACAATGTTGTCGTTCTACATGCCCATCTGATTGTAGAATAAATTTCTGCATGATGAACAGGATTATGCTCTAAAGGTGATCAATGAGACCAATGAATCTTGGTCTAAACTTTTAAAGAGGTCCATTCCTGCTGGAGATCTTTCCCTTCTATAAAATGCAGCTCCCAAGAGTTGGTGCTACCCGGCTAGCGTTAAATTTTTTATTCCATAGAGCAAGTCTTGGTGATATTGATGGTTGGTTATCGTAAGTTTGGATAAACGCCTTCTATGTAGTCTACTTGTTTTATGTAACTGGACTCGACAAATTTAAAGAACCATTTTTGGGTTGGAATATTTATTTGGGATCCATTAACTTAGTCACAAGAATTGTTCTTGTTCAGAATTATCATATTTACGCAAAGGTCAAAGATTGTTTTCTCTTTATGAGGTGATGGATGATATCTTGTACAAAGGAATTTGTGGAGTAAATGAATGTGCGTGCTATCAATTCCCTTCGAAGGATCTGAACGTTAGTAAATGACAATGTTATCAATCCAATAACATAAAGATAAAATCATAACATCAGTTGACCGGTAATTTTCCATCTAAGAGCTGTTATCTTGTTCCTGCCTCTAGTTTTCCAACATGGTGGAGGTTGACATGGGCATCTTTCCTTCATTTCATCATAATATACCATTCATTTCTATAAAACATTTGAAATTATTTACATTATGCTTGTAAAGGTGGGATATGCGTACAAAATGCAAAACCTTTTCCATTATAATAACCAGAAAAAGCATCAAAAGCCCTTTCACTTCACCACCAGCTGAATTCCAAGGCCTCTTGAAACCTGTTCTCCAATGCAGAAGAAGAATTATCCACCGCAGATGATTCCTGGTCGTTTGCTTTCCTTTTAACATAGCCTTGTTGTACCCATTTCACTGCAGAAACTTTTACCTCAAGAGATGATGCTGCCGCCGCCGCCACTGCTGTTGCATTTGGTCTTGAAGAAGGAAAAGCTGGAGGATCGGAAGTGGGTTTGTTGTGGTGAAACAATGTTAACATTGCTGCTGTAGGTGCCATTGACAGAGTTTGCTTTCAAGGTACGGAAAGTGTCTAATGAAGTCGATGAAAACACTGAAAGCCCATACATAAAAAGTATATTATTTATATGTGCAGCAGCCAGCAAACACATAGAAACAGGTTTTGGGAAACAAGGAGACGAAACTATGGGCCTGGTTCCCTTGGTTTTATCTGGTATTAGGTAAAGATCAGATGGGTTCAACTACATGGGATGTTTCAAGGATGTGCATAAAGTATTGGCTTGATTTGATGGCTCTTGTCCAATCTGGTTTTACTTTTTGTAATTTGAAACGGAAATTGATAGTAATAATTGATGCTGCAGACTGAAAGCGGTGGCAACCTCGTCGGCTTCAGTGCACCTGGTTTTCCAAGGGTGCTGTTTTCAGGAAAGTAGTTATTTTTTACTTGACACGTGTTCAAAGGAGATTGACCTTGCTAGACTGCTTCACACGTGTTGACATCATAGAGCAGTCACATGATATTCTATGATGAGAAAGAGTTCATAAAATCTATCTTCATCTCAGTTGGTCTATGAGATTAATTATAAATTGTTCCACAAGAATGTGAGAATAGTTAAATATATAATTAATTAATATAATCAAATATATAAAAATTGAGGTAATATAATTTTATTCAATAGATAATTATTTATTATTTATTATCAATTATCAATTTTTATTTATAATGATATGTTATAGTAATAGATTCTATAAATTTAATTACATAAATTAATTGTAAGTACGATATTATTTAAAATTTTATTATAAGCTTCCAAATTTATAGGTATTATGTTTCTTTCTACTATCTATTCCATTAAATTTTAAGTTTACTTCTTTTCTTCTTTTATTTTAACAAATCAAAATTCACATTTTCAAATTTGAAACCGATTGTTTATCATTGTTACTAATTTGAGAGAATATAAAATTAGCATGTGACTAACCTGTGAGTACCCTGTACTTTCTTTGTTAACCTTTGATATGATTTGCAAAACTTAAAAAAAACTAAGTCAAATTAATCAATTAAGACAATAAAAAATAATAATAACAATAACAACAACAACTACATATATATATATATATATATTTGATACTTAGAATTGAGTTAAAAATAAATAAATTTCAAATAAACCTATTATTATTATTTGCTTTTGGCAATGCAGCAATTGTGTCGCCTGAATTTTGTATAACAGGAAATTACTAGGGAAACCCTAGTTTTGGTCAAAATAACTTTTTCCCTCACTTTTAGAATAGTAACTTGAAGTCCCCTAGACTTCACTTGCAGATAATGGTGTTAGGGTAATTTGGTCAATTAAAGAAGAAATGAAAATAATATGAAAACTAACCAAAGCTAATAAATAAAATAGAAATTAATAAAAAAACAAGAAACCAATCTCTTTTACTTCATTGTTTTTTCTTTCTCACCGTTTGTCCTCCATCAAATCTTCATCTTCTTCTCTCTCTTCTTCCATCTCTCCTCTCCCCCAAATTTCATTCTATCGTTCTCTTTCTCCATTCCCAATTTTCATCCTTCTATCAAAGCCCTGACCTTAACTAAAATCTAGAGATTTGGATTCTAAGAAGGCACCCGTCGACGAGCTCTTCTCCGACAGAAAGCCGGTGCCTCTCCAACAAGTCCTTTGATTTTTCAACAGATTTGGATTCCGGTTAACTCAAGAACATCACAAAGAAAGAGCAGAGAAGCCGCTGGTTCCAAGAGTAACTTTTCTTTCACTTGATTAGCCTTTCTTTTATTTGTTGCTTCTTCGTTAATTTCTTCAAATATGAGCAGTTTATTACTTCAATTTTTGGTACTTTGACTTGCATTTTTGTTTGTTTTGTCAATTAAATGGATATAAATAATTTGAACATGGAGGATTATAATCGTTATTTCATAATATCATACTAACATAAATATGATTTAGAAAGTAAATTTGATATTAACAATATTTTGCTAATATAATTAACTAAACTAATATTAGTAAATATTAAACTAATGTAATTAAACCAAGTCCCTAAATGCTAAATCACGCACAGCTTAGGCCTTCTTCAACCAACGTTCAACCTTGTTCAACACAGAGCCTCAATCATCGCATAAGACCTCCATCATCAAATACAGAGGAAGAGGCATGCTGTGGGGCATTCAAGAGTGATTAGTCAAAACTTGGTGGCCAAACTGTCGGCCATAGCTTGCAAGGGATGACAAGCCAATTCATCTGGGTCCTCTGAAACTCTTGTTGTACCTTTTCTGTAGGCTACCATCTTGGAAAGTAAATTGGGAAAGTGCAGGGATTAAACATTCAGCTACGATTAGGTTAAAGCTTTTGGTCCAAGTACTTACACATAAGACGGACAGACTTGAGTTGAAGTAGTGCATGTTTTAATTTGTCTTGTATTCGTGCATCAAACCAGATTTCAGTTCTCTTCAGATTTTGATTTTGATTCAGTAAGTAGTGTTTTGTTTCTTTATTTCTTCTTGAGATTCTGCTTTTTAAAACTCAAAGTGTCTGTGTTTTAGTCAAATGGGAATTTTTTTTTTTTTCATTTTTCTTCCACGAAATTTGCACGGCTGACCGAATTCTCATATAGATTAGATTATGGTTTTCAGATCAAGGTCGGAAATTTTCATTACTACTATGTTCTCACATAGTGAATTTGTCTTTTTTAAAATTAAAGGAGGCAATTTGTGTCAAGAATGTCGACTCATTTAATTATTCGTATTGAGATATAAAACATAGATTCGATATGATTATTAAATGTATCACTTAAGTATTATAATTCTGTCATATTTAATTTATATAATTTACTTAATTATTTAATCTAATTATACATAATATATCATATTTTGTATATTTATATGAATTAAAATTATTTTTAGAATATAAATAATTATGAGTATAAAAAATTATTAAAATAATCATAATTCATTATTATGTAAATTAATTTATTTTATAATATAAAATTTTTAATTTTATAATATATATGTTTTAAGTAGGAAAAAATTCATATCATTAAATAAGTTTACAGGTTAAAGATTGATAAGATATGTTTAATTATTCATGCCATTAAATAGGTTGGTATATTGAATACCTTTAACATAAATTCGATCCATTTATTAATCGTGTATCGTGTTCGTATTGTCTTCGCGTATTTTGACCTAAATTGTCACCCCTACTAAAATCCGGGCATTGATTTTGATTTTCTTAAGAATCTTGAGCTTTATATTTGTACTGTCCTCTAAAATATCTATGTACATGTTGCATTCTGCTTAGTGATTTTCATCTTTTATACACTGAAAAAAATAAATTAATTTTGGAGGAGACCATAACTTCACACAAATCTTTAATGTTTATATTTTCTTTGAAGAATCCATGAAACCTATAAATAATTAGAGAATTCATTAGGTGTCAACTTAACTCAAGTAGTCATATAGATCTATTTTATCATATTGTATTCTACTATGAAATTTCTATTCCTCTTCTTCTTCCTATTGATTGTGAAAAAATTGGGTGATCTGTTTTCTATGGTAGCCGAATGTTTCTTGTGATCATAAGGTGAAGTGGGTTTGTGAAAAGAGAGGGGTGAGCGTGCATGATTTTGGGCATCGATCTTCCATTTATTGGTAGAAGCAAGAGAAGAGGAAGCAAGCGAGCAAAGTGAGTAGGGATGTCAAAAACCCAGGGCCGAGTCAGGGACCTCAATCCCCGGTCTCGGTTTCGGGAAGGTTTTTTGATCCCTGTCTCTGAAAAATTCTCCGGAATTTTCAGGGTCGGAGAATTGAATTCCTCGGATATGTACTCTGGATAATTTAATTCTGTTTTTTATTTTAAAAAATTGTACGTAGACATCCTCTATTATCTACAATTCACTTGCCATTTGCTTCAACCTGCAAATACAAGGCTGTTATAGTTAAATATGATACAAAAAGGCAAAAAAAAAAAAAAAAAAAAAGCTAAAACAAGCAACCTACCAAAACGCTTTACAGAACTCGACAAAACTCGACTTGCTCAATAGAAATTGACACGACTCGACATGTAAGTGTCGAGTGTCGGATGATGCATCTGACACTTGAAGTCTTTGAAAATAGACTGATATCGAGTGTCGATTGTGAATCCGACATAATATACATGTAAGTATCGAGTGTCGGATGAATGCATCATCTGACACTCGACACCTACATGTCGAGTCGTGTCGAGCTCTATCGAGTGCATCGAGTTTTGTCGAGTATTTTGGCAGGTTGTCGACCCCTGTCCAACCTTAGACGTTCGTCGGGATTACTCTTCTCGTCCCCGACCAATCTCCCCGAAAATCTGGGTAATTCCCCGGCAATATCGGGCTGGGGATCCAGTACCTGGCCCCGTCCGGGTAATTTTGACATCCCTAAAGGTGAGGAGGTATCTTGGCCATCAATCGGTCTTCCAAGAGTCGAAGAGAGATGTAAGTGAAAGAGTTGAGCAGAGAGATAAACAGGTAGAGAGAGGAGATTTTCTTTTAATATTTTACGAGTCTGGCTGCAGTATAGCAGTTGAACCAATCCAACAAAATTTTTGTATAAAAATCGTAAACTCATGAATAAAAGTTGTAAATAACTCTATAAAAATTGTAAATTATAATTATATAAAAGGTGTAAATCAGTAAATATAAAAATTGTATTACAACTTTTATATTATTTATTTACAACTTTTATATATTCATTTACAATTTTTATACAAATTGATGTATGGTACATCAAATGTACCACAACCATTTTCATATTTGATCAACTTATTAGGGATAAAAACATCATTTCAACTCCAAATGTATATTATAATTATGCACATGTATTTTTAAAATAGGGTTGAGGGTATTTCAGTAATTACTATGAAATTGGATGAAAAAAATTATTTTATCTAACGATAAAACTAACAAAAAGGAGTTTTGTGATAGATTTTCTAAAACATAGGAACTAAATTTATATAAAAGTGCAAATGGTCTATATTGATGATATTAAGCCAAAAGGTAGGAAAGGTTCATGAGATTATCCATTTTGTCAATTGGTAGAAGTAGAGAGTGGAAGCATTCGCTTCTTGATTTCTAATCAATGGGTTCATTTCTGTCACACTCTATCATTTGAGGTTTCTTTTTCGTTTATTGACTGGGAAATTTTGCATGTATTACCTAGCTAGCTCAAGATCTTGCATTCGCTTGTGATGTGATTATTATTGATATAATTTTTTGAAAAAGGGGTTGTTTTATTATTAGTTAATTTGAGCGTTTATTATCAATAAGGATGAGTTTTATTGATTCTTGTTTCAGTGTGCGTCTAAGTCGAAGGGTTTACGCTATTTGATGACTGATCTATTCTCTAAATTGATTATTAATAGTCTTGACTTGTATACCACTCTGTCAATGCAGTTGCATTTGGAACTTTGTTTATGAACTATGATTAACACAAATCAATTTCGTGAAATAAGTGAATGTATGCAGAAAGAGGGCCATTTTCACTAAATTCAGAGGTTGATAATACTGTGGATAAAGATTCGCATAAACCAATTAGAACTTGATCTGGTTGTGTGGAGGGTGGTGTCGCCTGCTTTACTGGTTGTGTAAAGGATGGTGATCGATATTGATGTAGCGGTGTGGAGGAGGGTGCCGACTGCTTTATGGGTTGTGTAGAGGGTGGTGGTAAGTACGTGGAGATATGGTTGTTGGAAGTTGCATTGTTTAATTTGTTGATATTTGCTGGATTGTGTTTTTATTTCATAGGTTTTTGTATTTTTATGATTTTTTAAAATTGATTATTGAATTGAATTTAAAAATGATGATAAGTATTGGTGAATAACTCTACAAAATTTATATGAAAAAAAGTTTATGGTTTGTTGTAATATTTTTTTAATAGACTCATTTTTATTTAATTATTACAATTTTTGTTTTCATTTAATTATCAATAGGCTTTTTATTTGTTACTTATGTTATTTAATTTTTTGAAAAGTCAAATGGGTAAATATGTCTTTCCACAAAAGATTTTGTTTTATTTAACAGATTCCTTGACAACAAATGGAATTTAGGGGTCTTCATACTATTCCAAAAGTGGGGGGCAAGGTTATTTCAACCAAAACTAGGGGTTCTCTAATTTTCCCTTGTATAACAAGATTTTCAGCACCTAGAAATACTTCTTACCTTGGCACAGTGTAACATTATCGTGGTTTTTGGGGGAAAAAAATGTAACAATGAAAGAAAAATCTAGATAATTATGTAAGCCGCAGACTTATGTGGAGACAACAGTTTTCTGAGGAGAAAAATGAAGATGGTAGAGAAATTGAAAAATAGTCAGTTGGATATAGATAGAGAATAAAAGGTATAATGAGATGAATAAAAAATGGTAACTTTGAGGGTTTATTTTAGTATCACAAAGGATGTGTCTATAAATTGATATATAACAAATTTGTGTGTTTAAAATATTGAAAGTGCTAGATGTAGCTCAAGCTATCAACGTGTCTATTATAAAAAATGCAAAATGTACAATTATAAAAATAAATACATAAATCTTGAAACATTTTATAATTTTCAATAATATAATACCATATACTACTCATATGATTTAGTATAATGTCATTCAAAAACTTATTATCACATTTTATCGTGACGGTCCTTAAAATTTACATATATATTTGGCTAAGTCCACCAAAAAGTTTCCGTTCCTTTTCCTACTAACAGGATTGTAAAAAGACTTTTTTAATCCATCATCTTCTTCAACATTAATTTCTAAGTCTATTAAATTTCGTTTCTAACTTTTTCTGGTCAAAATTTGTGCCGGTGACCACAGCACCACCTTGGCGGCGACCATCCCACCACCTACTCCAGCTTCCTTTTTCTCTTCTCTTTGTTCTCCTTCTTATCCCATTCTTTCTCTTTTTATTCTTTGAATTTAGTTTTAGGTTTGCGAAGTTGATATCTTGATTTAATGGTGTACAGATCACAGCCCCAGCATCCCAAGCTCGAGCGCCACTGCTGCACTTTCTTGTCACCTTTAGCCGTGATTGACTCACCACCAAAACTTCCATTTGCCTTATCGATGGTTCATATAAATGCACCATCAGATTAAGCTCGAAAAATCTACCATAAATCTTTAAACCCAAAACCAGATCCATATTTTCAAATAGGTTATTGTTAACTTTGTTGTTTGCACTATTGGTGTTAGTGTTGAGTCTTATAGTAAGGCTTAGTGAATGGAAATAGGTGTAGATAAGGTGTTCAAAGAAAGTCCCAAATGGGTTTTGGCTTTCAAGATTAAAAATTGCCGATGGATTTTATTAGGTGCATGGTGGTCAGCTGTGATGTTATTATTGTTTTATTTGGGGGTTGTTTGAATGTGGTGTCATTTTGTTTATAGATTTTTACTTCCATTGTCTATAGCTTGAACTTGAGTTGGTGTCGATTGAGCTAGTTTGGGCTACTGGTGTGGCCCATTTGCGAGAATTTAGGCGTTGGTTCTTCTTTATTAGGCAATCGCAGAAGTCCTAGTTCATTAATTTCTAGCTACTAGTTGCTCGTGGAAGTAATGGCAGTTGCTGCATTGGTGGTTGTGGGCTTGGAACCGGGGCGGGTACGGGGCGGCAAGTATCCAGTCCCGTTCCGTTGCCCCCTTTTTTTGCCCCGCCCCGCCCCGTTGCCCCTTTGAGGGGCGGAGCGGGGCGGGGCGGGACAAAAAAATGAAGGGGCAACGGGACGGGGCGAGGCCAAAGAATTTTTGAGCAGATCCAGATCCGCCCCGCACCGCTACTGTTTATATTTTTACATCACACCGCTATAATCTTTATATTTTTCAACTTCATCCCCTCTAATATTTACATCTTTACAAATAACTCCCTTATCAATTTCTCATCATATCATTTATAACTATGATCATTTTTCAACAATCATAAAAATAATAAATCTTCAAACTAAAATCAAAATGGTTGTATATTACCATTTGATTTTATTAGTAATAATGTTACATATTCCATTAGAAATAATGTTAAAAGTTTATTATTGCTTGTAAATTAGTTAATTGACAATTTTTAAAATAGTTGATAATACAATTAAATAATTTTTCAATGACATGTTCATTTAATTTCAATTTAATAATAGTAATAATATGATTGGTATATACCAAATAATTAATATTATAAATATTTATGAAATATTAATAATTTAATTAACTAATTTAAATTACGGTAAATCATATATTTAAAGTTATAAGATTATTTTTATTATATTTCTATTTACATATTTAGAAAATAATATATTGATTATATTAAACATATACATTTTTAAAATAATATTATTAATATTGCAATAATTTAAATAGTACTTAGTAATCTATATCAAGATTGTATATGTTATACAAATTTAATCACTATAAAATACAAATATTTAATTACCATTTGATTTTATTAGTAATAATGTTACATGCTTTATTAAAAATAATGTTAAAAATGTATTATTCTTGTAAACTAGTTAATTAACACTTTTTTAACAGTAAGTTGATTTAATTTCAATCTAATAATATTAATAATATGATTTGTATATACTAATTAATTAACATTATATGTATTTGTGAAACATTAATAATTAAATTAATTAATTTAAATTAAGAATTTACAATAAATCATATATTTAAGGTCATAAGATTATTTTTATCCTATTTTTATTTACATATTTGGGTAATAATATATTGATTATGTTAAAGATATACATTTTTAAAATAATAATGTTAATATTGCAATAATTTAATTAGTACTTAGTAATCTATATCAAGATTATATATATTATACAAATTTAATTACTATAAAATACAAATATTTAATTACCATTAATTGTCATTTAATTATATTAGTAATAATGTTACATACTTGATTAGAAATAATGTTAAAAGTATATTATCGCTTATAAATTATTTAATTGACAATTTTTTAAATAGTTGATAATACAATTAAATAAATTTTTAATAACATGTTGATTTAGTTTCAATCTAATAATAGCAATAATATTATTGACATATACCAAATAATTAACATTATATGTATTTATGAAACATTAATAATTAAATTAATTAATTTAAATTAAGAATTTACGATAAATCATATATTTAAAGTTATAAGATTATTTTTATCCTATTTTTATTTACATATTTGGAAAATAATATATTGATTATATTAAAGATATACATTTTTAAAATAATCATGTTAATATTGCAATAATTTAATTAGTACTTAGTAATCTATATCAAGATTGTATATATTATATAAATTTAATTACTATAAAATACAAATATTTAATTATCATTAATTGTCATTTAATTATATTAGTAATAATGTTACATACTTGATTATAAATAATGTTAAAAGTATATTATTGCTTATAAATTATTTAATTGATAATTTTTTAAATAGTTGATAATACAATTAAATAAATTTTTAATAACATGTTGATTTAGTTTCAATCTAATAATAGCAGTAATATTATTGACATATACCAAATAATTAACATTATATGTATTTATGAAACATTAATAATTAAATTAATTAATTTAAATCAAGAATTTACGATAAATCATATATTTAAGGTTATAAGATTATTTTTATCCTATTTTTATTTACATATTTGGGAAATAATATATTGATTATATTAAAGATATATATTTTAAAAATAATCTTGTTAATATTGTAATAATTTAATTAGTACTTAATAATCTATATCAATATTGTATATGTTATACAAATTCAATTACTATAAAATACAAATATTTTATTTTGTCATTATAATATGACGAAATTGATGTTAATATACTAAAATATGTTAATTATTAATTAAAATGTCATTTTTATTAAAGTATTTGTATTATTTGTAAAATTATTAAGAATTTATATATATGAAAAGTTTAACAAATATAACCTAAAAAATTACATAACAGTCCTAAACTTTAAAAATTTTATAAATACACCCTTAACCTTGCAGGGTGGGGCCGGTCTACGGGTCCAAATGGCTGGACCCGGACCCGGATCTGCCCCGGCCGGGGCAGAAATTTTCTGCCCCAGACCCGCCCCTATGAACCGTGGTGGGTCCGGGGCAAATGCCCAAGCCTAGGTTGTTGGCTGGTAACTTTGGTGCGGCGAATAGGTTATTTTGTCGTTGAAATAGAAATAGTTATTCCATTTTGTCTAGAAAATTAGATTTATATTTGTTTTTGATGAAAATGCCTGTAGTGCCCTCCCTCTTAGTAAAAAAATAGACAGAAGCCAATAGTTGGGTTTAAGTAATAAAAATACGCAAACTCTAAGGACTGTAATGGTATAAATACGATAATACATTTCGTTGTTATATTTTGTCAAACTATGTAGTAGTACACAGTAGTATAGGATATCATTCCAATTACCAATTTTGATGCCAATAAAAGTAAAACATGCACTATGATGGCTTGGGGTATCGGCCGAACTGTGGTTGCCACTGCCGACCATCCCTGTGTATATGCCAACACTATAAAATGTTAAAATGATAAATTATAACAATTATTTTATCAAAATCATTCGTTTAAGAAGATTCATACCATGGAAAGTCGCGCGTTTAGCAAAAATTTAAGGATGAAAAATGGACAAATTCTGTTAATACTACTAATTATAAGATTGAGAATTAAAAAAAGAAATTTAAAGAAACTATGATAAATAATCACACTATAAAAAAAGTTAACTGTACTCAGCCATTTGTCTAACGCTATAACTTGATAGCTGAAAAGTCTTTTGGATTATAAAATTATTGAGCTATAAAACTCTACAACTGAAAAAATTTGTCTAGTTCTTTAGCTGTCAAAAAGTGAAGGTTCCTATTATTATTATTATTTTTAAAATTTTTCAGTAAGCCCAATTAGATTGAGGAAATATATGTTGTACTTTCGTCATTTTATTTTATTTTATTTTTTGTTTTAATAGATTAGAATGGCTTTACTTTCATCAATTTGAGACTCCAAAATTAAGAAACTTTTTGCCAACATAATATATAAGTAATAACAAAAAGCCTGAATTTACCCATATTTTTGGATAGTGTAGACTTTTTTTTTTTCTTTTTTAGTAATATACAGGTAGCAGTACTGGCAGTAGTGCCGCCTAGAAATTTTTCTTACAAGATTTTCACTACATAAAGATTTCTGACCTACTTGGGTGTGATCAACATCTTGATTTTTAGGAAAAAAAAATCTAGATAATGAAACCCATAGACTTTTTGTGGAGACAACAGTTTCCAAGAGTGAAAAAATGAAGATGCTAGAGAAAAAGAATAATATTTGGTTGCATATAGAAAATAAAAAGAATTATGTAATAAATAAGAAATAATAATTTTTAGGGTTTATTTTAGTATCATAAAGGGTGTGCAGACAAGCATTGAAATTTTTAAGTTTTATAAATTGTTGTCTAGAAAAATTAGGTGCTTAAAGTATCAAAATAGCTGCAAATAGCTCAACTTTATCAACATGTTTATGAAAGATGCAAAATGAATAATGACAGCTAAGTTACAACTAAAAGGTAAAATATTTTTTAAACAACTTTGATCGTAAAAATTTACATTTTTTTTTTCATAAAAAGATGGCTTTCCAAGTAGGAAAAGAAAAAAAAAATCAGATAATGATTACTGTGATGATTTTTTCACATTTTGTTTTCTAATTCATCAACTTATTGTAATATTAAAGCCTTTTAGAATTTTTTTATATATATTGAATTTAATCATGTATTACTATAATATTTTAAAGCCAAACAAAAAAAAAAAAGAAATTCTGCTACTAGTTACTAGTGCAAGTGATGGTGGTTGCTGCGTTAGTGGTTGTGGGGTTGGTGGCTGGTAACTTTGGTGTGGCGAATAGTTTATTTTAATTTGTTGTTGAAATAGAAATTCTGATTCCATATTGTTTACAAAATTTGATTTGTATTTGTTTTTAACGAAATTCTTGTAATGCCCGCTTTTATTAGTAAAAAAAAATAGATGGAGACCATTGGTTGGGTTTAAGTGATAAAAATACGCAAATTTTAAGGACTCTAATTATACAAACAAAATAATACATTTCCCAGTGATATTTTGCCAAATCATAATGGTAGTATACGATACTACCTCAATTACCAATCCTCCTGCCAATAAAAGTACGAAATGCGCTACCCTTGTAAGATGATGGCTTGGGGTGTCGGCCATAGTGTGGCTGCCACAGCCAACCATCCCTGTATATCTGCCAACACTATAAAAATGTTAAAATGATAAATTATAACAATTATTTTATCAAAATCATTCGTTTAAAAAGATTCATACGATAGAAAGTCGCTGGTTTAGCAAAAATTTGAGGATGAAAAATGGACAAATTCTGTTAATACCGCTAATTATAAGATTAAGAATTAAAAAACTAAAAAAATTTAAAGAAACTATGATAAATAATCGCACGATAAAAAGTTAACTGTACTTATGGCCATTTGTCTAATGCTATAACTTGATAGCTGAAAAGTCTTTTGGATTATAAAACTATTGAGCTATAAAACTCTACAATTGAAAAAATTGGTCTAGTTCTTTAGCTGTCAAAAAGTGAAGGTTCCTATTATTATTATTATTATTTTTAAAATTTTTCAATACGTCAAATTAATTGAGGAAATATACGTTTTACTTTCGTCATTTTTTGTTTTTGTTTTGATAGATTAGAATGGCTTTTCTTTCATCAATTTGAGACTCCAAAATTAAGAAAGCTTTTGCCAACATAACAAATAAATACTAACAAAAAGCCTGAATTAACCCATATTTTTGGATAGTGTAGAGTTTTTTTTTCTTTTTTTTTTAAGCTATATATATGTAGCAGTAGCAGTAGTGCCGCCTAATTTTTTTTTTTTTTACGAGATTTCCACTACATAGAGATTTTTGACCTACTTGGGTGTGACCAAAATCTTGCTTTTCAAGAAAAAAAAATCTAAAGTTGAAATTGTTAAATACTAAAGTTGCAGTTGAAACAGTTTGGGCTAAATTGATCAGTAGCATATTTTCCGACAACTATCTTGTAAGTATATTACCTTAAAGATATCAAGGAGGTAACACAAATATTCTCATTTTTGTTTTATTTCATGAACTATACAAATATTAATTATATTAAAGTTTGTTGTTTGTGATATTGGTTACTTATTAAATATATGAGAGTTATGTTTTGTACATATTATTATGGATCAATTAAATATTCAATTTGTATGTTACTTGCATACATTAAATTTTATTGCACACTTACATCCATATATTAGAAACACATTTAAGGATTCAATATTGAATTTTTTTTTTTATCAAAGAATATAGATGAGTTACATATAGTGGTTTTTAAAACCTTTTATGAGTTTTTATTATGGTCCAATAAATATTTCAGTTATTAAAAAATATTATTAAGTGTAATTATTGTTTATGGTTCTAGTTGACATATATATTAATTGAATATGTGCTTGCTTTGGAGCTAGCATGCATTTTTAAATGCGTTCATAAACTTATATATATATTTATAATGTCTTTGATCTTTATTGTAAATTACTATTGATTAAGAATTCAATTTATGAGTTACTTGCATGTATCAAATTTTGATTACACAATAAAGCATGTTTTTTTCAATATATTTAATTAGAAACTTATATGTATGATGGTGTGCTATTAAGTCATAGTTTCTTGTGGCTATCATGCATATTAGATAATGACATCTAAATAATTGATTACTAGAGTATGTTAAGAAGACTTGTAGATTATTATGATAATTTATGTGATTGTATTAAATGAAATATTAGCATAAATGCTAATGATTATTGTTAAATATATATATGAGTTATATATTAGATTTGTAATTTTAGCAATAAATATCTTCTTAATGTGAAGATTGAAAAGATATTACTTAATGTGGGGCTTTTCTTTATTTGATTACTGTTAATGATTTATGATATTTGGGAAAAAATGATATTATAAATTGTTAAATGATTATTAATTTTGTGTATAAGTTTGAAAAAATTATTATTTATAAAGTGATTAAGTGCTTCTTAAATTTTCTTTATTGTGCCTTTGATATTCTTACGCTCTCTAACATTATTTTGTGAAATATTTAATATTATTTAAGAGAGCTAGTGGAAACAATCATCAAAATAATGGGAACAAGTTCTCCAAGATAAAATCAATGAGAGATTGTGCAATTATAAAAATTTTCAGCACGCTATTTAATTATTTAAATTGTCGAGGGGGATGTGCTTAAACCCAAAAAGGAGTCACCTAGGGAAGTAACCCAACCTCTGTGATTGGAGATCCCATGAAGGAGGTTCAATGGGTAGGAACAATCCATACTGCGTGACTTGTTAAGCATAACTATAATGACACATCTTAAAAGAGATATGATCCTACTCATCCCTATGGCAAAGTGCTTGTTATATGTGATGTTAGGAATGATATTTATCCTGAATGAGTCCAAAGGCTAGATACTCTTGCGAGGTATAGGTCACATATACCTTTTGAGGACTCACCTAAGTGAGAGCGTCATGAGGGCTGCGACTGTGAGAATTGGGTTGCTCTCTAAAACTCCCATGAGAATCAAGATTGAGCACATGACCATTAATAGCTCTAACCCGCCAAAACCAGGTCTTCGTCGATATTATGTGTGTGATAGTTTGAAGTTTGGTCAAGAAATCGAGTTCAAGACTTTGTTCACTCAGGTTTCTTAAATGGATACTATCAACACTAAGTGTAGGTTCAAACCCGAAAGGTACCTATACCCATTGCATAATAGAAGGTTGCTCTTTATATATAATTTTTATTTTATGAGTATTTTTATCTTGATATTTTATTTTATAAAGCTTTAAAGTTTTATACCTTTTGTGGGAGACTGTTAGAGATAAAAGGTTTAAAACAAACATTTACATTATAAGTTACAATATTTATTTTAAGATTAATTTTATACGTTACAAGTGTAATAAAAACATGAACGTTACGACACTTATTATTTGTAACGTTCATATTTTTATTAAGAACTTATGGCTTGGGAGTTACAAGAATTAATTTGTAAGTTATCTAAGCTACGAGATTACTATATAAAGGAGTCTCAAAGGTTCTAACATCAACATGATATAATTTGAGTATTTGATGATTTTGAGCAACCGCGACACATGAAGACAGGTTATTTTCTTCTGGTGATCGTGCTCATTGAGAAGATAGGCTGTGAGCACTGTGTTGTATCTTGGAGCCCTTGAGTACCGATATTACCCACACGAGGGGAGGACTCGGACAATGCCTTCGACATGCCTCCCAAGCGCTCATGCCACTTATTTCTTACTCTATCTCTTTATTTATTCTATTTATTGAATATATTAATCTAATTCATATTTTATTATTTCTTTAATATCTTGTTGTTTGATTATATTATTTAAATTTATTACAAATATTCCCAACACCTATTATTATTATTATTATTATTTTTAAATTTTTTTCAATGCACCAAATTAAATGAGGAAAAATATGTTTTACTTTCGTCATTTTTTGTTTTTGTTTTAATAGATTAGAATGGCTTTACTTTCATTAATTTGAGACTCCAAAATTAAGAAACCTTTTGCCAGCATAACAAATAAATATTAACAAAAAGCCTGAATTTACCCATATTTGGGGATAGTGTAGAGTTTTTTTTTTTTTTTTCTTTTTTAAGCCATATATATGTAGCAATGGCAGTACTGCCGCTTAAATTTTTTTTTTTTTAACAAGATTTTCACTACATAGAGATTTCTGACCTACTTGGGTGTGACCAATATCTTGCTTTTCAGAAAAAAAAATTTCTAGATAATGAAACCCATACACTTTTTGTGGAGACAACAGTTTCCAACACTGAAAAATGAAGATGCTAGAGAAAAAGAATAATATTTAGTTGGGTATAGAAAATAAAAAGAATTATGCAATAAATAAGAAATAATAACTTTGAGGGTTTATTTTAGTATCATAAAGGGTGTGTAGACAATTATTGAAATTTTTAAGTCTTATAAATTGTTGTATAGAAAAAATAGCATTTAAAGAACTAAAATAGCTGCAAATAGCTCAACTTTATCGACATGTTTATGAAAGATGCAAAATGAATAATGACAGATAAGTTACAACTAAAAGGCAAAATATTCTTTAAACAACTTTTCCATAAAACGATGGCTTTCCAAGTAGGAAGAAATAAAAAAACAGCAGATAATGGTTACTGTGATAATTTTTTGACTTTTTGTTTTCTAATTTATCAATTTATTGTAATATTAAAGCCTTTTAGATTTTTTTTATATATATTGAATTTAATCATGTATTATTATAATATTTTTAAGGCAAACAAAAAAAATATGAAATTACCTTTCTGCAAAATATTCTATATATAGCTACTTTCTAAATTGCTACTAGAAGCTTGATGGTTGAACTTTAAAGTTAGAATCTCTTTTGATACCAAATGAGAAAAGCTTTTGTGAAAACTAAAAGAGTCATTAGTTGACTCTATTCGACTATTAATAACAGAGATAGTATTTTGATCTGAGGAGTTCAGATGTTAAAAAAAAAAGAATTACATAAAATTAGACTCTAATATGTAAAACTAAATTACTATAAAAATAATATAATATCATTAAGGTTCAAAACTAAACTCAAACAAATTCCTATCTATTTTGGGTTTCATAAAAAGAGATTTAAAAAAAGAAAAAGTAGTAGAGATTAAAGTTATGTTATAAAATACTAATAGAAAATAAAATTGATAAAAACGGCATAAACTCTTAAAACATTTTAAATTTATCAGATGGCTGCAAAAAACATGCAGTAGCATATATATGTCAATTACATGAGAAACAATTTTAAGATGATAAGCAAGAATTATTATTTCATCAAGAAGGTCAAAATAATTAATTTATTTGGGAAGGTGATTTCGGATTATTTAATTTGGTGGCAGATGGAAAAACTGTAACAGGTACTACTACTGAGATTGAAATTTTAGTAGCTAGCTACGTTCAGAGCTGCATATATAATAATCACCTTGCTTTTACATATTCAATAAGCAATGTCTAATGATATTCTCTCTCAATTACCTAAATAATAAAATTAAGATCGTGAAGGATAAAGCAAAGTTTTTAGTTAGGTCTAGAAAATGGAAACAGATGGAGTTTAGATGTTTAAAAAAAGAAAAAAGAAATTAAAACCATGATATAATTAGTTTAGTTGGGAAAGTCAGTTTCCATAATTAAAGGATTGAAGATGGAACAAGTCTAGCACTACCACCAAGATTGAGAATAGATTTCTCACATTTGCATAATAATCACATTTTGCAGATTTTAATTTAAAATTGGATGCGTTGCAGCTAAAGCCCGCCAGTAAGATAATAAATTTCCACCGTGAAAATGAATACAGTAAGGAAAAAAGAAAAATGTTTACTTAGTGCATCGAAAGTAAAATTAAAGAACTAATGAAAAAAAAAATAAATAAAAATAATAATTTTGGCTGGTTTATTTTGATATCATAAATAGTGTGTGGAGTAGTATTTAAATATTTAAATTTTATAAAGGATGTGTAGAAGGATTGAGTGTTCAAAGCACTAAAATGAGTGCAAAAACCTTCGTCCTAATCAAATTGTCTATCGTAGGTGCAACATGATGAGAAACCAATAATTTATGTCTAAGCGATAAAATCTTCCACAAATAACTTCTATTATATAATCAAAATTTAAAAAAAAATTTAGCACAAAATATAATATAATATTATTAAACAATGAGAGTAAAACCCTAGTTTTAGTGGTGGAAATAGACCCACTTTAAGAAATATCAGGACAGAGATACCACTTTACTATACTGATTTGGTAAGCTTACCCAATGAGATGCCAACACATTATCATATATGGGTTGAAAAAAAGTAAGGAAGAGAAGATGATTTAGCAACGATATCCAATTAAATGATGTCAAGCCTGATGGATGGTTGAAAAAAATGAAAAAATAACCACTCTCAACGCATAACTTAATATTAGTAGTTAGACATTTCACTTGAGTATAATGACCTAGTATACTTGTCCTTAGTATTTTCCGGTGAGACTGACGCCTGCATGATTCTATATATAGATTGTGAGCTCAATCAATATCATTGTACATTGAGTTTACACGTCGTAGATGTTTTTGTAATAACTAATGGCATCATTCATCGCATCAACCCCTATTTCTTCTTGCTTTGCTTTCCAATATCCTAGAGTGTTATTTATCTCAAAAAGAACTACCTGCAAAATCACTTTGCACAAGCCAGTCCAATGCATTGCTACCAGCTCTCAGTCTACTAATTCAACCCAACTTGTTGATTCAACAATTGCAAGGCGATCAGGCAACTACGAGGCTAACGTTTGGGACGATAATTATCTGCAATCATTGAAAAGTGATTATGTGGTAGTAGTCCATCCAGATTGTCATCTTCTTTTAATTGTTCTTCCCCTTTTTGGTACGTAACATTTTACTTTGTTAACTAAAAATGAACTTGATTTCTGTAGGGAGATGCATACAGAAAACGAGCAGAAAATTTGAAGGATCGAGTGAGGAAGATGATTAAAGATGTGAGCAAACCATTAGATCAACTTGAGCTGATTGACACCTTGCAAAAGCTTGGATTGGCTTATCACTTTGAAGAGGAAATAAAGAACATATTGTACGCTCTCCACAACACTAGCGATGATAAATCATGGAAGAAAGGAAATCTGTATGCATCTTCTTTGGAATTCAGACTCCTAAGACAACATGATTATCATGTTTCTCAAGGTAGCGAAGATCTTTTTCTCTTTGTTACACGACTCAATAATAGATTTCGTCACCTTACTGTGCCATGCTGCATGAAAATAACTTGGTTTTATTTGATTGCAGAAATTTTTAATGCTTTTAAGGACAAGACGGGCAGTTTCGATCCTCGCCTTTGTGATGATATAAATGCAATGCTCAACTTTTATGAAGCTTCATTTTACGGTGTGGAAGGGGAAAGCACCCTGGAAGAGGCCAGGGAGTTCACTACTAAGCATCTTAAAGACCTTAAAATGGATGCTGTGGAACAGAATCTAGCAGTGGATGTGAAGCGTGCGTTGGAGTTACCTTTTCACTGGTGGCCGCCAAGAGTATTTGCAAGGTTTTTCATAGATGTATACGAGAGAAGAGAAGACAAGAACCAATTTCTACTCGAGCTAGCAAAGCTGGACTTCAATTATGTGCGGGCAATTCACCAGGAAGACCTTAAAGACTTGTCAAGGTAAGTTTGACTGCTTCTCATGATTGCTTATTGCATAATTACTCTTATTGTTAAATAACCATCCAAGTTGATTGAATCATTGAGTTGTGGCTGCGTGTGAAGGTGGTGGCAGAATAGTTGTCTTGGAACCAAGTGTACTTATGCCAGGGACAGGCTGGTAACATCATTCTTATGGGCTGTGGGAATCGCTTTTGAACCTGAGTACTCATTCTGCAGAAAAAATATTGCAAAGGCCATTGCTCTCATTACAGTAATTGATGATATTTATGATGTCTATGCTAACTTGCCGGAACTTGAGCTCCTCACAGAAGCTTATCAGAGGTTGGTGGGAAAAAAATTAACTTAATTTCTTATTTTTCTATATTACAAATGCATGCTAAAACTTTATATATAGTTGTGCCATAAGATAATGTTTTATATAACTATTTAATTAATTTCCATATATATATATATATATATATATATATATATATATATATATATTATGTTTATGATGATCAGTTGGGATCTCAAAGCAATGGAGAAGCTTCCGGACTACATGAAACTACCATTTTTTGCGAATTACAACTTTATTACCGATATGAGTTATGATATTCTCAAGGAACAGGGTACAGACGTCTTGCAAGCACTAAGAAAAAAAGTAAGATACTATTAAGTCCTTCTCTTCTATTAATGTTCACTATGATGTTTTCTAGTTTACATATTTCTGGCCTATCATCTTCATCATCAGTGGTCGGCTGCATTCAAAGCCTCCTTCAGAGAGGCAAATTGGTACCACTATCGGTATACACCAACGTTGCACGAGTATCTCAACAATGCGTGGCTATCCATCACTGGCCCTACAGTGTCGCTTACAGCATACGTGTCTGGGACAAATCCAATAATAAAGGAAGAATTAGAATTTCTAGGAAACGATCCTGAAGTGTTATACTTGGGATCTGTGGCTTTCCGAATTCAAGATGATTTGGGAACAGCTTCGGTATGTAATAAACTACCATTATTTACTTTGGAATATTATTCGTTATAATATGAATTAGTTGTCTTCTTTTTCTTTTTATTCGTTCTTTTTAGGATGAGATAGCGCGAGGGGATGTTCCGAAAGCAATCCAATGTTACATGCACGAAGCCGGTGCTTCTGAGGAAGCTGCTCGTGAACACAACAAGCATCTGACAAGGCAGATTTGGAAGAAGCTTAATGCATTAAAAGTTGCTAAGAATACTCCCTTATCTCAAAGGACTATTGAATATATATTGAACCTTTTGAGAAGCTCACACTTTGTTTATCTGCATGGAGATGGGCATGGTATTCCTGACCGAGAGGCGACATCGTCATTGTTTTTTCAGCCAATTCCTCTGTAGGAGAAAAACTCTCAATTCAACTCTTGCATCATCTCCTTTGTAGCAAGGCTGATGAATATTAATTAAGATGCATGTCGATGAAAATTTCCTTTATGAGAACACATTCCATAAGCTTTCTTCCAATGCCTAAAATAATTTCACTCATCAATCGTTACCGATATTAATCGAAGTACAACAAGAGATAGTACATTTACCATTTGAATAGCAAAATTCTTTTAAGGTTAGGTAAAAGCAAAATAAAAGCCTAAAAATGAATTTGATGAGTACTTATCCAAATTAGGGCCGGAGTATTATCATTTAGATGATTTAATAAGTATGTATGCAACAGATAGCATTAGAATTTGCATAATTCAAATGGTATCATCTTGTATTAGTGAAATAGAAAAACATTCAGTTGGATATATATATAGAATAAAAGGTATAATGAGAGGGTTTATTTTAGTAGCATAAAGGATGTGTCCATAAATTGATAAATAACAAAATTGGTTGTTTGAAGTATTAAAAGTGCGGGAAATCGCTCAAGCTGCCAACATGTCTATTATAATAAATGCAAAATGCACAATTATAAACATAAATGCTGTTATGAAAAACGTGAAAAGTGTGGCCACATGTTACATGTGAAAAGTGTGGAGTTCCACCACTTCATTCTAATTGTTTAAGGCAAGTTGGTCGGGGACTTGGTTTTTGACATCCTCTACTGTATAACCCCCACCAGCCCCCCACCCCAATAACCTTAGATGAATAAAATAGATACGGGCTTCCATTCTCTTAATCTATTTTTTCTCTTTCATTATTATATGGCTTTTACTTCTCTCCCTTTTCATTCAGTTGCTCATAGCCCACACATATTAAATTAAAATGTTTATTCTCTCATCTCCTTGGTTGTCTATCTATTTTATAATATTTATTACTTATACAATCGCATATCATCCATTAATTTCTAATCTTTTCACTTACACCCTCACACTATTATTACTTTAATATTTTATTTTTATAGCATGATATGCTTTGATCTTGCATTTTAGATTTTACATATGATGAATTATTGATGTTGCAAAGATTGATTCAAAATTTCAAGCCCAAAGATTTGATATTGGGACTTGAAGTTTCATACTTAATATTTGAAAGTAAGACCTGAAGCTCTTACTAAACCAAAAAAAATTGTTAAATGCAACGAGACATAAATCATTTCATGATGTGACCAAAAGATTGTTGACCCAGGTATGGCAACCCAAGAGGGGGGGTGAATTGGGTTTTTATTTATCAAAACGGATTTAGAAAACTTTTCTTGAAAGATCAAAATTATATAACTCTTTCTTTGAGAATGAAGGTGAAGAAGATGAAATTAGAATTTATCAAAGATGCAATCAAAAGAATAATAATGATGAACAATCACAAGTGCAAGTAAATGTAAAGAGGAAAGGGATAGAGAGAGTGCAAACTCAATTTACGTGGTTCGGCAAACCTTGCCTACGTCCACGGGCTCCTAGCTCCACGAGCTAAGCTTTCCACTAAGTTGTAGAAATCTTTACAACTTGCTTGATGAACCACCTCACCAAGACTTTTTCTTCCAACTCTTGATAACACCACACCAAGAGTTCTTCTTGATGAACAACCTCACCAAGGCAACTTCCTTCAACTCTTGATAACCTGTCTCTTATACACATCTAGATGTGTATAAGAGACAGCTATTATCTTTTACAATAATATCTCACTCTCACCACAATACAAGAACAAAGATAATTTTTACAACAAAAGTATAACTCTCTTCAAAGAGTAGATAAATAATATAAAAGCTCTCTAAACTTGATATTTCTCTTGCTTTTTGCTTGATAAAATGCTTCTCTTGCACTTATTGAATGCATGGGAGAATGGCTCCTTTTATAGGCAAATGAGATGAACTTAATCAAGTGAAGACACCATCTCCAAATTTTTTGCCCACCATAAAAACCGTAATCTTGTCTGCCATTTTTGTCAATGTTCCGTTTGAAATTTGAAAATCTGCAAAACATAAAAGATCTGCACATTTGAATCAGCTTTCCAACGCATCAAGAATCAAGTCATTTGGATATCTGTAGCTCAAGATATGGCCAAAACACCATTCGGTGCTCATGTGACTTGATTTTTTCTCCATGTGTCAGTCCACCGACTTGAATGATAATTCTGTCAGTCTTCCGTTTGAAATTTGAATTTCTTCAAAACATAAAAGATCTTCATAATTGAATAAGCTTTCCAAAACATTAAGATTCAAAGAATTTGGATATCTCTATCTTAAGATATGGCCAAAACACCATTCGGTGCTCATGTGAGTTGATTTTTCTTCTCTGTGTCAGTCTACCGAATTGCATGTCAATTATGTCGGCCTTCTGTTTGAAATTTGAATTTTTTCAAAACATATGAAATGTTTCTCATTAAGTCATCTTTCCAATGCCGCAAGAATCAAGTCATTTTGATTTTTCTAGCTCAAGATATGTCCAAAAGAGTATTCGGTGCTCATGTCAGCTGCTTCCATTTGTCTTTCAATTTGCATGATGATTCGGACAACCTTACACTTGAAATTTGAATTTATTTAAAACATATGAAATGTTATAAATTGAGTAAGATTTCCAAAGGATTAAGAATCACATCATTTGGACATCTGTAGAGAAATATATGACCAATTGATTGAACATTTCTCATGTGTCACATTCCTTGAATCAAACCTTGTTCTTAAACTTTGGTGCCTTTAACATGTAGTCTTCTCCTTAGCTTCAACACTTCATTTTTAATAAGCCTCTTCTTGATTTTAAAATTATTTCAATGATCTTACTCTTGCACATAAATAAACATGTTAGTAAATCTCAATTAATCAATGTGTATTGTTATCATCAAAATTATCATGTAGCCTTAGGGCTAACAAAGATCACATTTTGATGATGACAAACCATTGATTGCTTTAAAATATAATCTAAAATCAAGAATGAAAATAAAATCAATAATAAACTAAAAGGTGGCACTTGTTATGAATATAAGCAATCCAACTATTTCTCCCCCTTTTGTTATCATCAAAAAGATGTAATCAAATTAACTACTCCCCCTAAATATATGCTCCCCCTTAACATATGCTACCATTCAAAGATAATCATATAAAAGCAAAATTAAGACATATCCCACATGCCTAATTCTCTTCTAATTATGCAAAATCTATCTTGACTATGGGGTTTAGTCATATTTGGGTCTAGAGACTAATTCCCAAACTTGATTTCTCTCAAATTGGTTCAATTCTTCTTGCATAGCCAAAATCCAACTTTTCTCATTTTTTGCTTCTTTAAAAGATTTTGGTTCAAATTGAGAGACAAAAGCAAAATGATTACAAAAGTTCTTAAAAGAAGATCTAGTTTTCATACCTTGTGTGGTTCACCAATAATGAGATCTTTAGGGTGAGCTTTTGCATACCTCAATTCCTTTGGTAATTCTTGGGAAGAATCATTTACTTTCTCAAGCTTTTCTTGTTGAAGTTGTAAATCATCTTGACTCTTTTCATCAGGCCTTGATTCCTTGATTTGCCTTTCTACTTCAACAATATCATCATCTAAATTCTTTGAAGAAATCACATTAGTTTCATCAAATTCAACATGCATAGATTCTTCAATAGTAAGAGTCTTTTTGTTAAAAACTCTATATGCTTTACTATGGTTGGAGTAGCCAACAAAAATTCCAACATCGGCTTTGCATCAAATTTTCCAAGGTTATCCTTAGTGTTTAAAATAAAACATTTACATCCAAAAACTTTAAAAATCCAATGTTGGGTTTTCTTCCTTTCCAAAGTTCATAAGGAGTTTTCTTTATTAAAGCTCTAATATGGACTCTATTGATTATAAAGCATGCGGTATTAACGCCTTCGACCCAAAAATATTTTGGCAAATTATTTTCAAGTAACATGGTCCTAGCCATTTCTTGGATAGTCCTATTTTTTCTCTCAACAACACCATTTTGTTGTGGAGTTCTAGGTGCGGAAAAATTATATTCAAAACCATTTTCATCACAAAGATTTTCAAATGCAACATTGTCTACTTCACCACCATGATCACTCCTAATGGACACAATAGAATATCCTTTTTGATTTTGGACTCTTTTGCAAATTTTGAAAAAGCTTGTATGGCCTCATTTTTAATTTTCAAGAATAATACCCAAGTGAATCTTGAATAATCATCCACAATAACAAAAACATAATACTTTCCACCAAGGCTTGGAGTTCTTGATGGTCCAAATAAATCCAAATGAAGTAATTATAGATGTTTATTTGTTGAAATAAATTTCTTTTGTTTAAAAGAAGTTCTCAATTGTTTTCCAAATTGACAAGCATCACAAATCTTATCCTTTTCAAATTTTATTTTTTGGAAGACCATCAACTAAATCATTTTTAGAAATTTTTGAAATTGTGTTCATGCTAGCATGACCTAACCTTCTATGCCATAACCAAGCATCATGATTAACAATGAAACAATTTTCTACATGATCATTAACATCAATATCCATTGTATAAATATTACCACATCTGTTACCAACAAATAATGTCTTATTGTTACTAACATCCTTAATCACACATCTATTAGGCTCAAAAGTAACAAAATATCTCTTATCACACAATTGACTAATGCTAATCAAATCATGTTTTAAACCATGAACAAGCAAAACATCTTTAATAATAGGTGAAGAAGGGTTACCAATATCACCATGTCCGATTACCCTTCCTTTGGCATTATCACCGAAGGTCACATATCCTCCTTTCTTCATGATTAATCTTGAGAACTTGGAGGCATCTCCGGTCATATGCCTTGAGCATCCACTATCTAAGTACCACTTGTGTTTGCCACTCCTTTGTCTCTACAATCAACATTCAAGGAGTAACTTTTTGGTACCCAAAAGTTCTTGGGTCCTTGGGGGTTAGTTATGGTACTTTTTGGAACCCATATTTGTTTCAAATTAGGATTTCTCTTAATATAGCAAGAATGCACTTTGTGTCCTTTTCTTCCACAATAAGTACATGAATGATTAGGATTATTCCTAGAAGATGCATGAACAAAATAGTTTTTAAAATACTTTTGATTTTTATGAGTTTTATATCCTAACCCTCTTTTATCAAAAACACACCTTTGGTTTTGTAACATAGAATTCAAATTTTTTGTGCTTTTTGTAAAACTATCAACAATATTTCTTAAGTCATTATTTTCCTTTTTCAAAATAACATTTTCTTTCTCTAATTTATCAAAATCCTTTTGTTTTAAAATCTCATTTTCAGTTTTTAATAAATGTATTTGATTTTCCAAACTTTCAAAATCTTTTTGCTTTAAAATTTCATTTTCATTTTCTAAAGCTTCATTTATTTCCACCAACTCTTCTAATTGAGATAACATGATTTTTGACTTCTTTTTGAAAGCATTGATTTTTGAATTTTGCTTATCAACTTGCACATGTAAATTTTGGAATGCTTCAAGTAATTCATCATATGAAAGCTTAGGATCATGGTTTAGAATACTTATCTCATTTTCTCTTAAAGCCATGAAGCACATGTTTGCCACATCGCAATCTTCTTCTTCATTCTCCTTCAAGATGATATCATGAGTAATGAGAGAACCCATAAGTTCTTCTAATGGTAGTTTGGTGAGGTCCTTTGCTTCTTGAATTGCCGTCACCTTTGGCTCCCAAGATTTTGGTAGACACCTACGAATCTTTCTCACCATTTCAACATTAGAATAAGATTTACCAAGAGATTTCAAACTATTAATAATATCCGTAAATCTAATAAACATTTCAGAAATTGATTCATCCGATTTCATCTTAAAAAGCTCATAACTATGAACTAGCATACTAATTTTGGATTCTTTAACTTGACTAGTTCCTTCATGAGTTACTTCAAGTGTGTGCCATATTTCTTGAGCCGTAGAACAAGTAGATATTCTATTAAACTCATTTCTATCTAGAGCACAATACAACACATTCATAGCTTTAGCATTCAAACTCAATTTCTTTTTATCATCTTCACTAAACTCTTTAAGTTCTTTAAGCATGCTTTCCCCGTTTTCAATTTTGGTAGGAACAAAAGGTCCTTCCAAAACAATAGACCACAAATCATAATCAAAAGATTTCAAGAAAATACTCATTCTAGTTTTCCAATAAGAGTAATCACTTCATTAAAAAATGGAGGTCTAGAGATAGAAAGTCCCTCAACATATGAAGTTGAATTAAAAGTTGCCATAGCTCAAAAATCGATTAAGATTTAAAAAATTGAGCAACCTTGCTCTGATACCACTTGTTGACCCAGGTATGACAACCCAAGAGGGGGGGGTGAATTGGGTTTTTATTTATCAAAACGGATTTAGAAAACTTTTCTTGAAAGATCAAAATTAGTTCACTCTTTCTTTGAAAATAAAGGTAAAGAAGATGAAATTAGAATTTATCAAAGATGCAATCAAAGAATAATAATGATGAACAATCACAAGTGCAAGTAAATGTAAAGAGGAAAGGGATAGAGAGAGTGCAAACTCAATTTACATGGTTCGGAAAACCTTGCCTACGTCCACGGGCTCCTAGCTCCACGAGCTAAGCTTTCCACTAAGTTGTAGAAATCTTACAACTTGCTTGATGAACAACCTCACCAAGACTTTTTCTTCCAACTCTTGATAATACCACACCAATAGTTCTTCTTGATGAACAACCTCACCAAGGCAACTTCCTTCAACTCTTGATAACACACAACAAGAGTTCTCTCAAGGATAACTATTATCCTTTACAATAATATCTCACTCTCACCACAATACAAGAACAAAGATAATTTGTTGGGTTTCCATGGACAGCCCAAAACTCCACATTGGTATGATATTGTCCACTTTGGGCCTAAGCCCTCATGGATTTGTTTTTGGGTTCTACCCAAAAGGCCTCATACCAATGGAATGCTTGTCCACATTTATATACCCATGATCTTTCCCATGTCTAGCCAATGTGGGACTTTTGGTTGCACACCCAACAATCCCCCCCTCAAACAAAGGACCATTTTTTTCTTCCCAAGCCTCCCCACAAATGATTATTCATTTGTATGCTTCATCGAGGCCTTTGTCTACCTCGAGAGCCATCCGCCTGCTTCATCGAGACTGCCTTCCTACCTCGAGAGCTTGCTTCTATCTTTGTCTCCAAATAGAGCTCATCCACGGATCCGGGGGCCCACCACCTTTTGTTTGGGTCTGAGAATTTTCATCACGTATTCTCCTGACTAAGTCTGGGCCTAGGCTCTGATACCACTTTTAGGAGATTGAACACTCCTACCACAGCTCAAATAAAAGACAAGAAACAAATTGTTATGTTAGAAATAACAATTTGGGTGGCACTGCCCTCCACAATAAATAAAATAGATAACTTGGGCGGCTCAGCCTTACCACAGTAAATAAATTAAAGGCAATTAAAGAAAATAAAGACACAAATATTTAACGTGGTAAAACCCTCAATTTGAGGGAAACCTCAACGGGACAAGACCGAAAATATTTCACTATAAAGAAAAATATTACAATCTCTCTCACAATTAAAATGGAGGAGATTACAAGGGAGGAAGAAGAAAAAAGCTTAATACAGAAGCTTGGTACAAGTGTAAGGGGAGGAGGAGGCTTTATTATATAGCCTCGCCTCCCCACTTTGATTTTGAATCCCACCGATGTGGGATTGTGTGAAGGTAGTGTGAAAGGCAAAATGCCTTCACACCTTACACTTCACATAATTTTTACAACAAAAGTATAACTCTCTTCAAAGAGTAGATAAATAATATAAAAGCTCTCTAGACTTGATATTTCTCTTGCTTTTTGCTTGATAAAATGCTTCTCTTGCACTTATTGAATGCATGGGAGAATGGCTCCTTTTATAGGCAAATGAAATGAACTTAATCAAGTGAAGACACCATCTCCAAATTTTCTGCCCACCATAAAAACCGTAATCTTGTCTACCATTTTTGTCAATGTTCCGTTTGAAATTTGAAAATCTGTAAAACATAAAATATCTGAACATTTGAATAAGCTTTCCAACGCATCAAGAATCAAGTCATTTGGATATCTGTAGCTCAAGATATGGCCAAAACACCATTCGGTGCTCATGTGACTTGATTTTTCCTCCATGTGTCAGTCCACCGACTTGAATGATAATTCTGTCAGCCTTCTGTTTGAAATTTGAATTTCTTCAAAACATAAAGATCTTCATATTTGAATGAGCTTTCCAAAACATTAAGATTCAAAGAATTTGGATATCTCTATCTTAAGATATGGCCAAAACACCATTCGGTGCTCATGTGAGTTAATTTTTCTTCTCTGTGTCAGTCCACCGAATTGCATGTCAATTATGTCGGCCTTCCATTTGAAATTTGAATTTCTTCAAAAAATATGAAATGTGCCCCATTAAGTCATCTTTCTAATGCCACAAGAATCAAGTCATTTTGATTTTTCTAGCTCAAGATATGTCCAAAGGAGTATTCGGTGCTCATGTCAGCTGCTTCCATTTGTCTTCCAACTTGCATGATGATTTGGACAACCTTGGACTTGAAATTTGAATTTCATTAAAACATATGAAATGTTATAAATTGAGTAAGATTTCCAAAGGCTCAAGAATCACGTTATTTGGATATTTGTAGAGATATATATGACCAATTGATTGAACATTGCTCATGTGTCACATTCCTTGAGTCAATCCTTGTTCTTAAACTTTAGTGCCTTTAACATGTAGTCTTCTCCTTAGCTTCAACACTTCATTTTAATAAGCCTCTTCTTGATTTTAAAATTATTTCAATGATCTTACTCTTGCACATAAATAAACATGTTAGTAAATCTCAATTAATCAATGTGTATTGTTATCATCAAAATTATCATGTAGCCTTAGGGCTAACAAAGATCACATTTTATATTGGTAGTGTTCATTTTATATGCGAAACCTGAAGTTCCCATATACAAATCGGAACCAGAAGTCCACACAAATTTAGTTCTCTACAAGGTAAACCATTAAAATATCAAAAGTTTGGTTTTTGTTCAGACATGATTATGAAGTTAGCCTTGAGAAATGGGAAAGTTTATACAATGCTCCGCTTGAGTCACGCAAAAGAAATTTTTTGGAGCTTTGTATAAATTGTTATGATTTTTTAAATATTACTTTTCAAAATGCAAGTATGGGGGACATAATTTTAGGGTTGGAAAAATTAAGAAGTTTCAAGGGTTTAATGTGACACGACCCGCCCCGCCCCTAGATACACGGGCGAATCGTGATTAAAACTTTAGGTTAGAGACTATCACTTAACTCTTCTCTTTCTCATGAAACAAACTTAAAATAATTCAATAAATATATAATGAAACTCCAATTATAATAGCTAATAATTTTTTTTGAACATATCTTTTACAACCTTAATGACAGTATTAAATTATCCTTGCACCATCACGTGGGGTATAACAGGATAACATATCATCTGATGTTTATAAACTTTGAATAAATAAACTATTGGATTCTTCAAATACTTTTGCTTATTTCTATACTTAAAAAAAAAAGAAGAATAATTTTCTCAATCACATAAAACAATGCTCATAATAATCATGCTAAAACACTTGCTCAAATGTTATTTGAAACATAAGACATGATTTTGTTTAAAATAATCTTTTAAATAACTTCGATGCCTCACCTCTTAATTATCATCGATTGCTTCCAATTGTTATGTATTGTAGTCTCTCTATAACAAATCACTTTAAAGTTAAAATTTTATGTCTTTATTATATTTTTAGTATTTTTGTTTTACTAACTTATTTTGTAGAAAGCTTTCTCGTGGGATCGACACCTCAACCTATATTACAATAGCCGTGGTATATTTTGAGCATTAACAAAATTTAGTGCTGTTGTTGAGGAGGCATAATAGACAAAGGTTAATATTTATAATCTCTTTCTCTTGGTCAAAATTCATTTCTTACTTTCTTTTCTTTTGTTTTGCCTTATCTTGTTGTTTAATTGTTAATATAACTTCTCTTAATTCATTCCTAACTTCAATTACTCTTGTTTATTATTATTGCATTTTTCTTTCCAACTTTTTATTATTATCCTTTTTAACATTTCAAATATTTTTTGTTGCTCTAATTATTTTTTTGTTGCCTTAATTATTTTTTTATTGCTTAATTATTCTTGTGCTAATTGGTACTAATTTTTTATTTTTGGCTAAATCCAACTCTTTAATTTTATGCAACTAATCTAACTCTTTGCTTTTATGCTGCTAATCTAACTCTTTATTATTACTTTTTTTTGCATCTAACTTTTACTTTTCTTGTACCTAACCTTTACTTTTATGCTCCTAACATTTACTTTTCTGCATTTAACTTTTAAATTTCTTGCTCCTAACATTTACTTTTTTGCATCTAACTTTTAAATTTCTTGCTCCTAACATTTACTTTTCTGCTTCTAACTTTTTAATGTTGTAAATTTTACTTTTGATTTATTTTTGAAAGGTTGGCCTTACCACCTAGTTTGTTTTATTCTATTTTTTTCTAACTTTTTTTTTTATCTTTTTGCTCTTTGATTTTATTTGAGAATTTTCTTGTGTAAAAAAAAAAAAAAAGAGAGAGAGAGAGACACAAATTGTTAGGATGTATGAAGCGACCTAGAGACAAACGAGAGAGAGATTTATGAAGAAATCAGAACTAGAATCACAACTAGATTTTGTAACTGAAAAGAACCTAACCCTTAGTTCATCTTCATCTTCTAGTTCTGATACAATGAGCCAACACGAGGATAACCCTGTTAAAACCCTGAAAAGTTATTTGCATGCTACCTGCATAGCTACACCATCATGTATCATATTTCCACCCAACATATCGAAACTAGATTTTCACCTTGGGATGATACATCTTTTACCCACTTTCCATGGTTTAGATAGTGAAAACCCTTATGTATATGTTAGGGAATTTGAAAAAGTAGTAGGCATGTTTCATAGTCAACCCAATGCCATATATTCTGTTAGGTTGAAAATTTTCCCCTTCTCTTTAAAAGACAAAGCAAAGAGTTGGCTATACTCTTTCAGGCCGAGATCCATAGAAACTTAGGCAGAAATGACCCAAGTGTTTTTCAACAAATATTTTTCACAACATAACACTAATGGCCTGAAAAGACAAATTTCTTCTTTCTTCCAAAAAGATAGTGAAATCTTGTACCAAGCCTGGGAGAGATTTAAAGAGTTGTTAACCATGTGTCTTCATCATGGGTATGAAAATCGGTGCTTGGTTAGTTACTTCTATGAGGAACTCACAATTAGAGAGCGCTTATTTGTTGAGATGATGTGTAATGGCGAGTTCCTTGATGAAAACCCTGAGGAAGCTATAGAATTCCTAAAAAACTTAGTTGAAAAAGCCTACACATGGGCTGAACCTAGCACTATGAATAACTTAAATAGATCACGACCTAGTGGAATTTACTATCTTAGGGAACATGACAACCTTAAAGCCTAATTAGAAGTCTTAACTAGGGAATTGGAGGCCTTAAAAACCAAAGATAGGAAGGTCACCCATACGGTTGCTAAGGTTGAATCACAAGATGCATGCTTTGTTTGTGGAAGGGTGGAACACTTAGCTCAGGATTGCCCAACTTCTAGTAAGATGAGAGGGATGTATAAGGAACAGTGTAACGCTTTGGGATTTACAAAAAACTTGATTCACCCTATTCTGAAATCTATAACCCTAGCTGGAGAAACCACCCAACCTTAGTTGGAAATCTAACCAACAAAACAATAACCAATGGAAACAGGAACAACAACCACCTAAGTCTTATCAATCACCTCAATATAATGCACCATAGTTAGGAATTCCTTAGAGGACACCTTATAAGCATTTATGGAGGCCTAAAATAAGACTAACAAAAAATTTGAAATAGTTCTTACACAGGTGGTAGAAAAGAACAACAAGATCAAAAGTCAAATTACTAAGCTAACCAGTGTTTTGACCATATAAGAGCAAGTAAGTTTCCATCTCAACCTCAATCTAATCCAAAGGGATAACGTATGGCACAAGCCTCTACCTCTGACACACAAAATCTCAAAGAGGTAAATGCCATCACTACTTAGAGTGGTAAGATTTTGAATGAGCCTCCATTGATAATCAACACAACCGTAAATGGTGAAGATGCTACCTCACAAAAAGAGGACATTTTTGTGAAAGAACTTGAAAAGGAATTTTCATCCAGTTGCCTTTTCCCTAAGCTCTCCAATTTAATGGGAAAAACTCAAAAATTCAAGGTGAGATTTAGAACACTTGAAACAAGTTAAGATTAATCTTCCCTTTTTGCATGTAATTAAATAGGTTTAGGTTTACACCAAAGTTATCAAGGATTTATGCACCATCAAAAGAAAGCACCATGTAAAGAAAACTACATTCTTGACGGAGCAGGTAAGTACAGTAATTGAACAGAACACACCACTTACGTATAAAGATCTAGGGTGTCCTACAATTTCTTGCCAGATCGGGAAACATGAATTCGGTCAAGCATTATTAGACTTGGAATTAAGTTTCAATCTTATGCCTTATTCTATTTACTTATAATTAGGACTTGGAGAGATCAAACCCATATTAGTAGTTCTACAATTGGCCGGTTGATCAGTTAAGAAACCACTAGGAATAGTGAAAGATGTTCTATTACAAATTGATAAATTTTATTACCCTGTTGATTTTCTTGTTTTGGATACTCAGTCCGTGGTTAATATGGAGTCCAAAATCCCTCTTACTCTAGGGAGACCTTTTCTTGTCACTACTAACGCTCTTATTAATTCCAAGAATGGTCTTATGAAATTATCATTTGGGAATATGACTTATGAGGTGAATATTTTCCATATTGGCAAGCAACCAAGAGAGGAGGATGACTGTTACCATTCATATATGATAGACATATTTGTACTAGAGGAGGCTTATAGAAAATAGGATTTTGATTATTTAGAATACATCCTTGATTCTGATTTTGAAGGTTTATTCTATCATGTTGATACGACTAATGTCTTGGGTTTTTTTGACTCACAGGATAAAAGAAATCGATCTTGGCAACCACGCTTTGCAAAGTTGCCGTGGAGGAGAAAAGATAAAACCCTATAACTTAGAGGCACCAAAAGTTAAACTTTCACCACTGCGTAAAGGTTTGAAGCATGTATTCTTGTGAGCAAGTGATATCTTTCCTATTATTATATCTTTTGAACTTAGTATTGAACAAGATGAAAAATTGATAAATTTGTTAAAAGAACATATGTCTACACTAGGAAGGACCATAGTTGATATTAAAGGTATTTCTTCATTAATATGTTCCCATAGAATCTATCTAGAGGAGGGTTCTCAACCTTGTAGAGAGCCCAAAGAAGACTTAACCCAACAATGAAGGAAGTGATAAAAAAAGAAGTCGTAAAACTATTAAATGCATGTATAATTTATCAAATATTTGATAGTCAATGGGTAAGTCCAACATAGATAGTGCCTAAAAAATCAGGAGTAACTGTGACTCAAAATGATGAGGGAGTGTCTGTTCTAACTAAAGTAGTAATCGGATGGCAAATGTGCATAGATTATAGGAAATTAAACATAAACACTCAAAAAGACTGAGAGTTAATGGAACACAAATGAGTCATGGGCACATCTGGAGAATGGAGTTTCCACCCAATTATTCAATTGGGAATGAATGGGGGCAATTGGATCCCTCTCTTTGGGCCCTAAACTACTCTCATCCATTCAGAGATGGGTTGATAAAGTTAGGTACGAGTCATTCGACCCGCCCGAATATAAATCCGGCCTTCACTAAGGAAATACCAAATAAGAATAGCTCGTATTGTTACTTAGTCCACTTAGCATTGTTCTTTTTATGCACACATTTTCATTTTTTACCTTTATTAGACGTGAGGTGATTATTCAATCAATGACAGTTATATAAGCATCCATAGAAAGAGCAAGGAGAATAGAATTATAATTCCTTTCGAAAATAGGGGAAAGGAAAGAGGATTACATACCTTATTCTTCAATAATAAAATAAAGTAATTCTACTTACAATTACTTCAAATATAACATTCACATAAATCAAGTATTAAATAATAAAAGCATATTCATGCAAATCATACATTTAATCAGCAATCAATTCGAGATTAGATAAATAAGAAATTCCTCACTACCATATGTGAGTTTATTCCATGTTTATCAAACCTCTTCATGCATATTCATACATATATTATTCTTTAGTGATGGTCCCTCACCATCAATTTGAGTCCACCATCAATTCATGGCAGCATCCTAATTAAAGTCTATTCATAGTATATTGATACATTCATAAATCAATCAAGCAAAATACAAAGCCATAATATAGAATCATGGCATTCTAGCCTAGATTTGATAATTCTATCATGGCACTATAGCCCATTGCTATTCTAGTATAATTTATATTAGTTGATAATTTCATGGCATTTCTAGCTTAAACATGATTATCATGGCATATTCTAGCCTAAACACGATATTTCTAGCCTAATTCAAGCAATCAACATCAATCATAGCTATTCTAGCTAAAACAAGACATCTAAGGGCAAAATGGTAATTCTTAACTATTCTATGCTATTTCCTAGCATGTATCAAAGCAAATATAAGTCTTAATTAGTGTATTCTAATCATGTGCTCCTCAACATGATTCTAAGCATTCAGAAAAATAAATTCCTAAATATGATTCCAATAAAGAAAATATAGCGAACTTACCTTGATACATTTATCCATCTCCCAAAACAAACATGGGTTAGAATATTCATAATAACCCTATCATGCTTCTAAGCATAAAAATAAATCCTAATCATGCTTATTCTAAGCTTAAATTAACCTAAACATTCTTAATTCTAAGAACGAAAAATAAAGGAGATGATAGGAGGGAGGAGAGAATTCTGCTCTCAAGACGTACCCTTTTCGAATTTAGAGCAATAGAACGCCTGAAAACTTTAGACTAAAAAAAACTTCACGAATTCTCGATCATGTCTTCAAGAGAAAGAAGATAGAACTATTTAAAAATTCGGTTTGTCTTGAGAATTGAGAAGGGGGTATTTATATAGGGTGTGCAATTGAAAATGAAATAGAAAAACCAAAAAGAAAGGTTTTTTTATGCAAACTTCCAAAATTGCATGACCAACAGTCGGGCAATTGTTCCCCACGCGACCCTTCCTATTTTAGGACTTTATAGTGCACTCCCTTCTGATTTTCATCTGTTTGATGGCGTATCACTTTTTAAGTTTAACTCCGATTTGTAATTCATAAAGTTACTTCGACTAAAACTAGGTTTCTCTAGTAATTTCCCTTTTATAAGATTTTCAGTACCTATAAATATTTCTGACCTTGGTAGTGTAACATTATCTTGGTTTTTGAAAAAAAAAAGAAAGAAAAATCTAGATAATTATGAAAGCCGAAAACTTATTGTGGAGACAGTAGTTTTCAGAGGAGAAAAATGAAGATGGTAGAGAAACAAAAAAATATTCAGTTGGATATAGATAAAGAATAAAAGGTATAATAATATGAATAAAAAAGGTAGTTTTGAGGGTTTATTTTAGTGCCATAAAGGATGTGTCCATAAATTGATATATAACAAATTTGGGTGTTTAAAATATTAAAAGTGTTGGATATAGCTCAAGTTATCAATTTCACCTTGCCAGTGACCATCCCGCCACCTACTCTAGCTTTCTCTTTCTCCTCCTCCTTGGTCTCTCTTCTTATCCCATTCTTTCTCTTTTTTATTCTTTGATTTTCGACATCTACAACACAAACAACATCACTAAACCACCAAAATGCATATGAAGATCAAAACCAAAATTGTCAAACCCATATCAACACCATTAAATCAAGACATCAACTTCGCAAACCTAAAACCAAATTCAAAATTTCAATATCTCACCATTGTTGCTACATATCACAGTCCCATCATCCCAAGCTCGAGCACCACTACCGCACTTTCTTGTGACCTTTCATAGTGATTGACTCACCACCAAAACTTCCATTTGCCTTCTTGCTGGCTGATATAAATACACCATCAGATTAAGTTAGAAAAATCAACCGTAAATCATTAAACCCAAAACCAAATCCATATTTGCAAATAGGTTATTGTTAACATTATTGTTTGCACTATTGGTGTTAGTGTTGAGTGTTATATAGTGAGGCTTTGTGAATGGAAATAGATGTAGATAAGATGCTTGAAGAAAATCCCAAATGTTCACTAATTTCTAACTACTAGTTGCTAGTGGAAGTCATGGTGATTACTGCATTGGTGGTTGTGGGGTTGGTGGCTGGTAGCTTTGGTGTGGCAAATAGGTTATTTTGTTGTTGAAAGAGAAATTCTAATTCTATATTGTTTAGAAAATTTGATTTGTATTTGTTTTTAACGAACTTCCTGTAATGCCCTCTTTTATTAGTAAAAAAATAGACAAAAACCATTGGTTGGGTTTAAGTGATAAAAATATGCAAATTTTAAGGACTTTAATGATACAAATAAAATCATATATTTCTTAGTGATATTTTGCCAAACCATAATGGTGGTATATGATATTACCTCAATTACCAATCCTCTTGCCGATAAAAGTACAACATGCACTACCTTTACAAGATGATGGCTTGACGAGTCGGCTATGGTGTGGTTGCCATAGCCAACCATCCCTGCATATCTGCCAACACTATAAAAATGTAAAAATGATAAATTATAACAATTATTTTATCAAAATCATTCCTTTAACAAGATTCATAAGATGGAAAGTCTCGCGTTTTGCAAAAACTTAAGGATGAAAAATGGAGAAATTCTGTTAATACTACTAATTATAAGATTGAGAATTAAAAAAATAAAAAAATTTAAAGAAACTATGATAAATAATCGCACGATAAAAAAAGTTAACTGTACTCATGGCCATTTGTGTAAGGAAAATTTTCAAAACTAGCCCTCCAGAAAAAAAAGTTTTTATTCATAGCCCCCCTCAATAATTTTTTAGCTGACTAGCCTCCACCCGTAAATGACCAATTTCCCTTGGTAAGCACCCCTTTTTCAAAACTGAAAAAGGTTCAGTTCCTTCCATCCAAACATTTGCTGAACCACCCTCGTTTCATCCCATCCATTGATCTGCTCTCTAATTAATTCGACGAGAGGAGATAGTTGATTGACCCTTGAGAAACCCATGTTGGAGCTTTGTCCGATGCGGTAGCGGAGATAATCGACGAGAGAACCGCGTATCATCGATACCATAAACGAAATTAACGCATTATGTGATAACGTGATATTTGTGAATGTGTGCACCAATTCAATCTGTCATGAGGTCTATGAAAGATTGTGAAATTTTGTCACCTATAGAGAAAGAATAATTGAAAGCAAGTTTAGGGATTCATTGATTATAAAATGCTATTTAGGATGAAATTGAATAGCTATAGATTGTTTTGTTTGGTGGTTGCTTGCTGTGTTATGTGTACTTATGTTATGCCTGCATAATACGTATTTAAACTTGAGGTTGAAGACAATGAACAGCATTGTCGAATCGTCGAAGTGTCAAAATTGTTAAGTGGTTGTCGAATGGTTTGTCGAATTATGCTGTGTAGGCTGTTTACGTCGTCGAATAGTCGAAATATTGATAGAAAAAATGTATTCACAGTTGTCGAAGACTTAAGATAATGAATCGTAGTGTCGAACCACTGTCGAATAGATTGTTGTGTCGTCTAATTCCCGAATGTTGTAGGAACAAAATTCAACAATCATTTTATGTATTTGTCGACTTGGCAGCCAATTCGATGTCGCATCTTCGAATCAGTAGGTTTTTGTCGAACCATAGAAGTTTGTTATCTAACTATCCTCAAAGAAGTCATTGTAATCGTTGAAATTTGTTTTAGTCGTTGAAATTGTGTCGAAGCGCTAAAAAGTTTGTGTTCGATGATGCCCTGTCTAATTGTCGAATAGATTGTTGTGTCGTCGAATTCTTGAATGATATAGGAATGAAATTCGACAATCGTTTTATATATTTGTCGAACATAAGAAATTAGATGTCCCATCTTCGTATCAGTAGGTTTGTGTTGAACAATAGAAGTTTGTCGTTGAACTATCGTTGAATAATTCATTGTAATTGTTGAAATTAGTTATGGTCATCAAAACTGTGTCAAAGCGCTAAAAAGTTTGTATTCGGTGATAACCTGTCTAATTGTCGAATAGATTGTTGTGTCATCGAATTCTCGAATGATGCAGGAATGAAATTCGACAATCGTTTTATCTATTTGTCGAACACAGAAAATTCGATGTTGCATCTTTGAATCACTAGGTTTGTGTCAAACCATAGAAGTTTGTTGTTGAACTATCGTCAAAGAAGTCATTGTAATCATCGAAATAAGTTGTGGTTGTCAAAGTTGTGTCGAAGTGCTAAAAAGTTTGTATTCGATGATGCCTATCTAATTGTCAAATTTTTTTCCAGATTTGAGCCATGCGAGTGTTTTTTTTATTTTTTTGGTGTTTAAATTGATTTTGTCTTCATTTCAAGTTTATAAATGGAGTCCCCGGATCTGTCGATCTCTTTTGAGTTAATAAGACCAAATCCGAGCATTATGACGCGACAGTGACGAATATGACGAGTTTGGAGTGCATTCATTTTGTGCGAAACACTTTAAAGGAGAGGCCTCAGAAGCTTTTTAAGAAGCATACAGGTTTTGGATACCTATTGGACATAGGTGACTTGACATTTCCCGACAAGCTTGTAAATAACTTGCTTTTGCATGAGGTTAAAACACATGATGTAGAGGACGCGGAGTTGTGGTATCTTATATACGGTAATAACCATAGCCAATGATTAATTATGCATGATGCACTATGGCAAAGACTAATTTTAAGCTTCATTTTGGTGTGCAGGCAGGATGATTCATTTCTCAGCCTATGAGTTTTGGTTAATCACCGGATTAAGGTTTGGACCATTTCTGAACCTCTAGAAGGAGTTGAAGAAACTATAGACACCGAATCATTTACAAGACAAATATTTGAATGGCAAAAATTTGAGGTTGTCTGAATTAAAGACCATCTTGAAAGATTTGGATTTGGATATAGTCGATGACTTAGACATAGTGAAATTGACCACATACTGGGTGTTGGAGCACTTACTTTTAGGGCGGCTCCAATCCAGACATATACATAATGAGTATCTCAACTTGGCTAACAATCTTGAAGCCTTTAGAAAATATCCGTGGTGATCTGTTGCTTGGAAGGCCACCTATAATGGCTTGAGGACATGTGTGAGGGACCTCGCTAAGAAGTACATGTAACAAAAGGCACAAAAGGATGTGTATAAGAAAGAAGCGTATAACTTGTATGGTTGCTCGTACACAGTGCAGGTAATTTTATTATATTTGTTTAGATATATAAGTTAATTTGTATAGTATATAGAATTGGTTTCATTTACTTATGTTGTACTTGCCCAGGTTTGGTTGTATAAAGCGATATCGTTCGTGGCGGAATCATATGCAAAGAAAGTTCGAGATTTTGATACATTGAGGCCACGCATTTTACGATGGGAGACTAATAGGTCACCATATCAAACCGAGGTGTTGAGAGATATATTCGGTACATACAGGGGGGTATAGTTCATTGACTGGTTTTTACAATTTTTTGAAACATTTTGAATTAGTAATTCGATTGTGTAATTTGTTGATTATGTTGCACAGGGGGAGCTTCCACATATCGTTTTTCAATCAGATGAACATGACAATAATGACGAAAGTTACAAGCGGAATAAAAAGTGGCTCTCGATTGTTAGTGGCCCACTCTTCCAATAGGCTACTAAAAATAGCCTACCTATTCCAATGTTTTTTGGAGAGGTCAAGGATTTGAAGGGCATTAGGACGGTTGGAAAAATGCCACCACACATTGAGGGCAAACACACCGAGATCCCTCATTCTGCACCAGCTGAGCCACATATAGAGGGCTAGGTAATTTTATAGTAATCATATTTGTATCTTGAATTCAAGTGAATGGTGACTAAACTAACATTACTGTTTCGTTGTAGGCAAGTGATCCTCCTTCGATCCCTGTCAGTCTCTTGGATGCAATCCGAGCTCAGTTGACTACTGGTAAATCTAAGCTACTGAAGATCAAGGGGGAGATGTTTGAGGTACAAGCGAAGCAAATCCACGGGTTGGAAGCGGAGATCCAGGAGTTACGAAAGGAGATCCGAGAGATTAAAGAGGTGCTCATTCCCGAGGCTGATGACGTAGAGGTACCACATTAGTTTATTGAATTCCATGGTCCATGCTTTGTGCTGTACAATTATTTCAATTCATGAATCTCATGTTTCCATGCAAGAATAAGCTTGCCACTCGACGCCTACTCAACAAAATCAGGGATAGCCCTTGCCAGAGGGTGTACAGTACTCACCAGTTGTTTCCATGTAGGAAGAAGATCACCACTCGGTGCCTACTCTACAAAATCAGGGACAGACCTTTCCAAAGGGTGCACAATACTCACCGGTAGTTGATGATGTTATGCACTTGTCCCAAGGTAGCAATGCAGATGGTGGGGTCCATAAGGTTCCTAGCGATTCACCTAGTGAGAGTGTATGCATTGTGGGGACACGACCCATTTTGTATCAAGAGGATAAGGTTTACATCGATTGCGTGCATAAGAGGTCGCACTTGCTTCTGAGTCAATATACCAACCCTCACCAGAGTGCAAAGCGACTCAGTATGGTCCAGCCAACACAAGAGTAGGCGTTTGTTACCTCACCTGCATCAGATGTTGTCGTGTCATCCTGTTATGAGTAGGGATCCCTTATTGATGATCACTTTGAGTCGTGCTTCGATGAATGGTGCGACGCTTGGCATGTTCGGATGCAGCTTGAAATTGATTACTTCGGTTCTAGAGTTGAGTTTTTCATAGACATCACCATACGAGGGTCATGACTAGATGATGATATAGGTTTCTGATCATTTACAGTGTTTATTTTATTGTTGAAAAACATTTACATTGTGTAAACTATGCTCACATACGTTTTATTTTGCAGCACGTGAACTCTTTTATGTACTTTGTGCAGATTAGATAGGCACATAGTCCTTCTGAAATACCTCAGAACTTCACCACTATTGACCACGGGTTTTTCGTAAGTTATCTTCCTGAAAAATGTTAAAATTTTGCTTTTAAGTGAGCTATTAGATTGAAGTTGACTAAACAATTACGTTAACCCGTGGTCTGAACAGCTTTGCTTGGCTAGCACCTACGACAGGTGCAAAAAAGATTTGGATCACATCGCTTGGGACACCATGTGCTTCAAATATGTGGATGGGATATATTCTTCTAATGGGAGGATGTGGTCAGACGTCGACACCGTAAGTAACACCTTAGTTCAAGTTTAATCTTTTTGCTGTACACTTCCTAATTTCACTTAATGTTTTGTCATAAATGATATTAACTTAAACTGTCTTCCATGTGTTGTAGGTTATATTTAAGGATAGGGAGGTGGTACTATAAGACTCCCAGATACCGAAGGACACAGAAGGTCAAGCCAAGCTATTGGAGTTTTGTAAACCTTTGGCGATCATGGTCCCACGACTTGTCCAACATGCACAATTTTCCTGAGGTACATATGTTTCCCATGAGGTTGTCCCATATAGTATGCGCAGGGCTAAAGAAAACCAAGCTATTGGAGTTTTGTAAACCTTTGGTGATCATGGTCCCACGACTTGTCCAACATGCACAATTTTCCTGAGCGTACAGATGTTTCCTATGAGGTTGTCCCATACAGTATGCGTAGGGCTAAAGAAAATATGCCTCAATAGCCACTGGGAAGTAGAGCATGTGGTGTGTATTGTACGACGTATGCAGAGTTATTGAGTTCAGGTGTAGGTGTTGGTGCTATTACGGATGTGGACGAGGACACCATTAGGAAGTAGATGGCGATGACGATATTGCACCTAAGAGGCATGGACCAACCATCAAGATTTTTGGAAGGTGTATCTCGAGGAGGGTCTACAGGAGGAAAGATGGTGTTCACGATGCTTGACTGTACATACTGACTAGTGTTATACGTATATTAGTTTACTTTTTTGATGTATAGAACATTTTATATGTGCAGTGTTCATTTTTTCCAACATGAATACAGCTGTAAACAAAAATAATCAAATGGAATATTAACACAAACAATTATCTTCTAATAATGACAAAAAGTGACATTCACGCATTATCAATGAACTAAGGTTATTAACCACGAATTAACGGTAGAAACTGAAAGCAATAACATTAAATGTATGAAATGATACAAATGAGCACATCTATATGCAATAACATGAAACATTACGAAGTGAAGGTACATATCCATGACCAAAGTCCACTCAAGAGATCGAGGAAGCTCCCGCTTTAGTATGGACTAAAGGATGAAGGGGTATAGGATTTTGGCATGTTTGTCGATTATGACCAAGGCGCCCATAACGTCCACACTTACGCTGTCTAATGGACTCGCCCACTGAAGGAATATGTTGTATACGTCTACGTCTAGCCTGTGGTCGATTGATTGTGGCAATACAAACTACGCTTGAACCTCGATCAAGACCACCCAATCCTTATAAATCCCAACAGGAATCACCGGTGATGCATAAGCAAGCAATAAGTGTTCATTTGTGTACATTGGGCTACAATAAGGTACAAGCGATCTAAGCTTCGCATAATGGCACACCACAATTGCATGTACACATGGTAGCTAGTCAAGATCAAACACCTTGCACGAACATGTAGGGGCATTAAGAGCAACCACGTCAAGACTACTACCAAAATACAATTGGAATAAAAGCATATTGATTGGAGACACACACAGTGTGTTAGACTTGTTTTTTTGTTCCTGCAATAACTTCTCAGTCCATTTTATCAAGGCAGCCTCTTCTCGCCTTTCATGGAACCAATATTGCAACACCTGCGATGAAGTTAACACAAAGACCGTTAATGTAGAATAATAAAACCTATGCAAGTAAGATTAAATTTTGGAATAAGATAACAAACCTGTCAATAAAATTCACATATCAACGTGATTCCCAGGTTCTTAGATTGCTTCGTTTTGTTATTCATAGAGTCAGCAATATTTGTTGTCACAATACTGAATCTGTTACTAGTAAAATGGCTGCGGGCCCATTTACACACATCTGCTGCAATCAAGTATTCAGTGGCACGTGCATTGAAGTCTTTGACTTGTTAAAAAAAACCCATTGAATTTCACTTCTCGATATGCCTTTGTTACATTAATAAATGATGATACTAGGTACTTGTCTTTGAGCTTATTCTTCATGTTGCATTCAAGATGATGCATACAAATCCCAAACATGGCATCTGAAAATATGTTACAGACGACCTTTTCGATGTTTTTTTGTCGATCAGATATGATAACCAGATTGTCCACATCACCAACAATCCCATATAACCTGGACATGAACCATCCCTATGACTTATCATTTTCTGAGGACCCAAAGCTGATTGCCAACAGAAATATTTGGTTGTTATCATCTAAGCTTTGCACCAAAATCATTGTACCTTTGTATTTACCCATTCAAAATGTGCCATCGACAATCACAATAGGTCAGATAGAAGTTCGAAATCCTGAAATTGACGCTCCTAATGCCATGAAATAGTATTTAAAGCGATTATCTTCATCAACTTCAAGTGCATTAACTGTACCTAGATTTGTTGTCTCCACCATGTAAGAATATGAAGGTAACAAGTGAAATGACTCCTCTGCGATCCCATGGAGTTGGTTTAAAGCAGCCTCTTTTGCCCTCCAAGCCTTTGGGTAACTAATGGCTATGTGCAAATCTGTTTGAACATCCTCTATTATTTCCCTTAGCTGATATATTCTTACGGCATTCATAAACTTCTCTTTTATATGTTTTTCGATGAGTTTGACACCTCCTTTTCTATGGTCTGGATGTAGTCCTGCCCGTCGCAAGTGTGATAATTGTTAAACACCTTAACTTGGAAGTAATCGGTGTTTCCAACTTTTGTTGCTCTTAAATGCCATTTATAGTCGTCCTCTCCACAACCAGTCCCAAACTGGACCTTTGTAGATCTCATCACCTTGAACTCAAAGTTCTGTTGTAACACCATGTTTCCTAGCTTGTGCCGAAGTTCTATTTTGTTTGAAAATACATGTCCAAGCAAAACTTCTCCACCTTCAATTTCATTGGTGTCATTCAGAACCGATGTCGTGGATGGTGGTATTGGAGGCATGAAATGAAAGATATCATTTACTCTTTCAAGGATAGGATCAACACTAACATGGTTCCGCTCATCCTGTCCCACTTATTCCAAATGTGTTGATGTTTCGATATCCTATGGCCTTACCTGAGTCATAATAGGATGTGATACTTGTAACTCCATATCATCATTGTCAACACTATAACCATGATCAACATATGTTCCGTCATCACCATGCTCAACATATGTTCCCTCATTTGCCGCCTCGTCCACATTGTCTCCCTTGTTTGCTGCACATCCACCCTCACAAATATCTCTAACTTTTGACAACTCTTCAAATTCTTCTTCGATACCCTCAAGGCCATGAACATCTTTTGTGATTTCAAAATCATCGCCTATAAGATTAGCACAGTACCAAACATTACCAACATGCCTAACATTACTGTCAACATTTATAGCTCTAATATTAACATCCCCAATGCCACCGCAATCATAGACAAGATCACCATGCACGACAAACAATGGCACATAACTGTTTACAGGCTGTTTAGGCTACTCAGATGTCTGATGGATTGGAGTTTCAACATGGATTGTACATGTTTCAGTTCTAGACGATGGCTTCTCACACTGCTCAACCTTGACGTACAACGGTGCGTATGATGATAAATGTTTCAAACTGTCTGCAATGAGAAATCTATAATCATGCTCACATCGGATGGGAAGTAGCCTCACACTATTGATTAATTTAAATTGTGCACTTAATTTCAACTTTGTTCGATGCCTATCTAGCCTAAGGATTTCACATATCGCTAGCAAAAACTCTTGGTAAGACGTCTCCCTTTGAATCAACAATGGAAGGCCATCTCCACCGATGTAAACAACATCCCCACTAGCATTCGCCTAAAATTTTCCATCATAGAACAATGCAAAACTGACATCCTCCATCTGGACAATCCAAAATATCTACAAATTAGAGAAAATACAAAAAAAAAAACCCAAAAAAAATAACAAAGAAGGGGTAAAAATAACAAGTTTGTCAAATGGCTAGATAGTCTAACTGTCGAATTTCACTTCGACAATATTCGACAATTCGACGATTAATTCCACGAATACTCGATAATAGTTTGACAATTTGATTGCTACTTCGGCTGATTTTTGATGATTGATATCATGGTTCAATGATTTGGCTATATTTCGACAATATTCGACAATTCGACTATCGAACTGTCAAATTATAGTCAAATTGTTGAACTTCTGGGTTTTTACACCCACATTCGAACGCAGAAAACACGATTTCTTGGCATGAGCCCAACAAAACCAATCTACATTCATCTACTTCAACCTCTGTTCGACTATATCTATGCATATGATGTGATATTTATTGTTCTAATCATTGAAAAACTTAAATGAATGAGCTACAGTTGAGTTGCAAATGCACATTACCTCAATTTCTAACTCTTGTCAATCTGAATGAACCTCTTTTCTTATGTTTTTTGTGCATTATAATGTGTTTGATTGCCGCTCCAAATGTGGTTATGTTGATTATTTGTTGTATAGCCATAGAAACCTTAGATAGTTAGAGAGAGGGGGGAGAGAGAGAGAGAGAGAGAGAGAGAGAGAGAGAGAGTTATGGTGGTGGTTAGGTTAGTTAGAGAAAGTATATGTCATGAGGGCAAATTGGTCATTTATGGGTATGGAGGCTAGCCAGCTGAAAATTTAATTGAGGGGGGTTATGAATAAAAATTTTGTTTTCAGGAGGGTTAGTTTTGAAAATTTCCTTGTGTCTAACGCTATAACTTGATAACTGAAAAGTCTTTTGGATTATAAAACTATTGAGCTATAAAACTCTACAACTGACAAAACTTGTCTAGTCGTTTAGCTATCAAAAAGTGAAGGTTCCTATTATTATTATTATTTTAAACTTTTTTCAATACAGCAAATTAATTGAGGAAATATATGTTTTACTTTATAATTTCGTCTTTTTTTTGTTTTAATAGAATAGAATGGCTTTACTGTCATCAATTTGAGACTCCAAAATTGAGAAACCTTTTGCCAACAAAACAAATAAATATTAACAAAAAGCCTGAATTTACCCATATTTTTGGATAGTGTAGAGTTTTTTTCTTTTCCTTTTTTCTAAGCCATATATATGTAGCAGTAGCAGTAGTGCAGCCTAGAATTTTTTTTTTTTAACAAGATTTTCACTACATAGAGATTTCTGACCTACTTTGGTCTAACCAATATCTTGCTTTTCAGAAAAAAAAGAAAATTCTAGATAATGAAACCCATAGACTTTTGTGGAGACAATAGTTTCCAACACTGAAAAATGAAAATGCTAGAGAAAAAGAATAATATTTAGTTGGGCATAGAAAATAAAAAGAATTATGCAATAAATAAGAAATAATAACTTTGAGGGTTTATTTTAGTATCATAAAGGCTGTGTAGACAAGTATTGAAATTTTTAAGTTTTATAAATTGTTGTATAGAAAAATTAGGCGTTTAGGACATGTTTGGTACGCGACATTGTATAGTATAGCATAGTATTGTATTATATAGTATTGCATTGTATAGTGCTAAAAATAATGTTATGTCAAAATTATATAGTGTTTGGTATACTCATGTATTGTATTAATTTGTACAAAAAAGTAAGAATTTTTTTTTCAAAAAAGATACACAAAATATAAATATATTTTTACTTTATTTATAAAATTAGTTATTTAGAAATTTATTGAACAGTTGCTAATTGTTGAAAAAATTACTTGGGATCCAATACCTCCACTGGACTTATTAGACAATTTGAGTTTATGGTGGCATGTGAGGTGCCAATTGATCTTACGGAGGTAGTTGACTTTTGGTGTCATCCAGTGGGGACAGTGACTCCCTTCATCCCTTCTTTATTTTTAGAAAATAAATTTTAAAATAAATTTGATTTTATAATTTATCTATTAAATTCATCTTTATTTATTTTAAAAATTCTAAAAATTACAGGGTATTGTTGGATATATAGAATTTTATAGGGATAATTTTAACATTTTTTATTAGCGCTATACAATATAATACTAATGTCATGGATTAGCTTTACATAATTTAATACAATGTTGATGTATCAAGGGTAGTACTTTGTATTAATTAATACTATGCTAAATTAGCACCAAACACATGTATTACACTGTTTAATATAATGTAGTAAAATAGTACTATACAGTGTCGCATACCAAACATGCCCTTAAAGAACTAAAATAGCTGCAAATAGCTCAACTTTATCAACATGTTTATGAAAGATGCAAAATGAATAATGACAGATAAGTTACAACTAAAAGGTAAAATATTCTTTAAACAACTTTGATCGTAAATTAAAATTTACATTTTTTTTCTATAAAACGATGGCATTCCAAGTAGGAAGAGATAAAAAACAGCAGATAATGATTATTGTGATGATTTTTTTGACTTTTTATATTCTAATTTATCAATTTATTGTAGTATTAAATCCTTTTAGATTTTTTTTATATATATTGAATTTAACCATGTATTATTATAATATTTTTAAGCCAAGCAAAAAAAAAAGTGAAGTTTAAAGTTATTTTTAGATCAAAATATTCTTCATATAGCTACTTTCTAAATTGCTACAAGAAGCTTGATGGTTGAACTTTAAAGTTAAAATCTCTTTGGATACCAAATGAGAAAAGTTTTTGTGGAAACTAAAAGAGTCATTGGTTGTCGCTATTTGACTATTAATGACAGAGATAGTATTTTGATCTGAGGAGTTTAGATGTTAAAAAAAAAGAAAAGAAAATAATTACATAAAATTAGACTAATATCTAAAACTAAATTACTATATAAAAAAATTTTATAATATCATTAAGCTTCAAAACTAAACTCACACAAATTCCTATCTATTTTGGGTTTCATAAAAAGAGCTTTAAAAAAAAAAAAAGAAAAAGTAGTAGAGATTAAAGTTATGTTATAAAATCCTAACAGAAAATGTAATTGATATAAACGGCATAAACTCTTAAAACATTTTAAATTTACCAAATGGCTGCAAAAAACATGCAGTAGCATATATATGTCAATTACATGAGAAAGAATTTTAAGATGATAAGCAAGAATTAATATTTCATCAAGAAGGTCAAAATAATTAATTTATTTGGGAACGTGATTTTGGCTTATTTAATTTGATGGAAGATCAAAAAACTCTAACACGTACTACTACTGAGATTGAAATTTTAGTAGCTAGCTAGGTTCAGAGCTGCATGTATAATAGTCACCTAGCTTTTACATATCCAATGAGCAACTAATGTCTAATGATATTCTCTCTCAATTATTTACATAATAAAAATGAAGATTGTAAGGACAAAGAAACGTGTTTAGTTAGGTGTAGAAAATAGAAACAGATGGAGTTTAGATTTTCAAAAAATAAAAAAAATAAAAATAAAACCATGATATAATTAAAGGATATTAACATTTACTCCCTGAGATTAAGCAAAAAAATATTGCCCCCTCCAATATTTGAAATTACCAATTACCCCCTAATTTTTGAATTCTGACATTTAATTAAACGGAAAAGGATGAGAGACAAAAAACGCTTCACAATTTTACCAAAATAACTTCATGTTTGGCCATTTGATATTAACAATTTTACCAAAATAACCTCATGTTTTGAAGATGGAACAGTCTAGCACTACCACCAAGATTGAGAATAGATTTCTCACATTTGCATAATAATCACATTTTGCATATTTTAATTTAAAATTGATGCATCGTAGCTAAAGCCCGCAGGTAAGATAATAAATTTCCACCATGAAATGAAGATAGCAAAGACAAAAGAAAAATGTTCAGTTGGGGCATCGAAAGTAAAATTAAAGAACCAATGAAATAAATAAATAAATAAAAATAATAACTTTGGCTGGTTTATTTTAATATCATGAATAGTGTGTGGAGCAGTATTTAAATATTTAAATTTTACAAATGATGTACAGAAGGATTGAGTGTTCAATGCACTAAAATGAGTGCAAAAACCTCCGTCCTAATCAAATTGTCCATCATAGATGCAAAATGCTGAGCAACCAATAATTTATGTCCAAGAGATAAAATATTCCACAAATAACTTCTATTAGATAATCAAAATTTTAAAAAATTGTTAGCAAAAGATATAATATAATATTAATAAATAAATGGGAGTAAAACCCTAATTTTGGTGGTGGAAATATACCCACTTTAAGAAATATCAGGACAGAGATACCACTTCACCATGCTGATTTGGTGAGCTTACCTAATGAGATGCCAACACATTATCATAGATGGGTTGAAAAAAATAAGAAAGAGAAGATGATTCAGCAACTATATCTAATGAAATGATGACAAGTTTGATGGATGGTTGAAAAAAATAAAAAAATAATCATTCTCAACACATAACTTAATATTAGTAGTTAGACATTTCACTTGAGTATGATGACTTAGTATACTTGTCCTTAGTATTTTCCCGTGAGACTAACACCTTCATGATTATATATATAGTTTGTGAGCTCAATCAATATCATTGTACATTGAGTTTACACTTCGTAGATATTTTTGTAATAACTAATGGCATCATTCATCGCATCAACCCACTATGTCTTCTTGCTTTGCTTCCATATATCCTAGAGTGGTATTTATCTCAAAAAGAACTACCTGCAAAATCACTTTGTACAAGCCAGTCCAATGCATTGCTACCAGCTCTCAGTCTACTAATTCAACCCAACTTGTTGATTCATCAATAGCAAGGGGTGTTGGAGATAAACTTTATTTGTATTAGGATTTAAGTTTTGTTTGGGAATTAAAATTGAGTTCAAGTAGAATTAGGATTTATATTCATAGAAGAATTAGAATTACCATGAGTACTATATAAGTAGAGTATTTTTTCTTATTTGTTTTAAGAGTGTAGAATTCAAGGAATAAAGAAATAAAGAGTGAGTTTTTAAAATTTTTGTGTATTGATTTCCAACAAATTGGTATCAGAGCCAGGGCCACAAGAAGGTGGAGGAAGAAGGAAGCCCACACCATCAACAGCCAAGGTTCGTCGTCAATATCATCGAAAATCCGTCCGAAAGTCGTCAGAAAATTGTCAACCGTCGAGTGAGATCTCACCTCCACCATCATCGGATAGATCGGACAGTGATCTACAAGTTTCCCTTCTTGGCCGACGTCAAATTCCAGCTAGAACACATCAGAAACACGAAAATAAGTTATGAAAAGCGTTTTCACGGTGAAAGTCATCGAAAATCGGCAAGTGAATCGACACCACCCATCTAGTTTGACTTAGAATCAGCCGATCTACAATCTTCAAGAAGAGTGATCGTGCTTGGACGCCGGAAAACAGCCTGTTCGTGACTTGGGTGAAACATATCAATCGAGCCCCTGATACATAAAATATCAGTGGACCCCCTGATCAAAAAATATCAATCTGCCCCCTGGATGTTGACAAATATCGATAAGCCCCCCAAAGATGAAAATATTTAATTTTAATCCTCTGTGTGCAGAATTTTAATTTGGTCCAAATAGATTTTGTTTGTGATAGATTGACTCTTGTTATAGCATTGGCAATATGACTTCAATTACAATTCCAAAATTGAAAGAAAATAGATGTGAAATATGGCGTATAAGGATGAAATCAATCCTTGGACCGAATGGAGTTTGGAAAATTATTGAAAAAGGCTTTGATAAGCCATAAAATATTGAAGCATTGTCTCAACAACAAAAGAGTGATTTCGAAAAAAGACATCAACAAAATGAGAAGGCTCGCTACTTCATTCAAGAAGCATTAGATAATGTTGAAATTGAAAAATATGGAGATGTAGAATCTGCTAAAGAATTATGGGAAAAGCTTGAAAAATCGCATGAAGGACAAGAAAAAGTAAAAAAGGTGCGTCTACAAACTTTAAGAGGTGAGTTTGAATTGTTACATATGAAGGAAAGTGAGTCTATCTCTGATTATTTTTCAAGAGTTTTGACTGTTTCAAATCAATTGAGAAGAAATGGTGAGAAAATAGAAGATACGAGAATTATAGAAAAGATACTTCGCTCTTTGGATTCATCATTCAATACCATAGTTGAAATTCTTGAACAAGGTGACAAATTGGAAGGAATGACAATTGACAAACTTGAAGGTACATTACAAGCAATTAAGAGAAATATAAAAAACAAAGTGTTTCAGAACAACTCCTTAAAACACAAATTAAGGAGAAGGAAGAAAGTCATGAAAGAAGTCAACGTGGTCGAGGTCGAGGTCAAAATCGAGGTCGAGGCCGAGAACAAGGACGAGGTATGAATCAAGGTCGTGGACAAGGTGGGAATAACAATTCCACTACCAACAATAATAATGATCGAGGAGAAAATTCTACAAAAGGGCATGGAAGAGGAAACTCGAATTCAAGATATGGGAGGTCACAAGTCCAATCACTACAAGAAAAAAACAAATATTTAACTGTTTTTAGCCGTCAAATATGATCATATTTGACAGTTATTGCATGTCATATATGTCACCGTCAAATATGATAATAATTGATAGTTGGTCAAACAGTCAAATATTCACTACAATATATTTGACTCTTACAAAATAGTCAAGTTTACATACCATTGGAATTCAATTTTTGGCATTATTTGACGGTTTCTGGAAGAAATATTTGACAGAAACCGTCAAATATGACAAAATTAACAGTCAAAATTTTTAAATTATTGTTAATAATACTTGATAGTAACAGTCAAATATGATGAACCTAACGGTCGAATTTTTTTCATATTTGATTGCTTTTAACCGTCAAGTATGTGAGCATAGAATAATATTTGACTCTTTTTTAACAGACAAATATTATTATAAAATGGTATTTTTAATACTTGTCCGTTTTGATACTGTCAAATATGACAAAATTTTGGCTCATATTTGACTGTTTATTAATACTTGTCCGTTTGGATATTGTCAAATATGACAAAATTTTTTATTCATATTTGACTGTTTATTAATACTTGTCTGTTTGGATACTGTCAAATATTACAAAATTTTTGGCTCATATTTGACTGTTTATTGTCAAGTTTTTGAGAATAGTATTTTTTCTAATTATCATATTTGAATATTTTGGACCGTCAAGTATAAATATATATATATATATATTTATAAATATTTTTTTAAAAAATTATTTATATTATATAGTCTTTCTTGAAAACATAATAATTTTATAAAACTTTAAAATAAATAAAAATTTATGTTTAAGATCATATATACATAAAAGAAAAGCTTAAACACAATACAAATATAATTTTAAGAATATATGGGATTTTATATTAAATGTAGCACTTGAAAACAACCTATTATCAAACCTTAATTGCTTCTTGCAGTTGAGAAAAGATATTGACATGCATGGCCTTCTTAGCCCTTGGATTTTTTCTAATTTCATTGTCATAGCAACCCCTGAAAAATGGTTGAATGCATGCCTACCAGTTCTATTAAAAGTATGTGTAATTGTTCCAATGCATGCCTACCAGTTCTGTTACCTATTATATTAGCAAGAATACAACATATCAAGATTATTTTGTTGATATTCTGCATATATTAGAACAATAACTAGCTCAAACATTGCAACAGCAATAGAATAAACTCTAGGGCTCAAACATAATTTAGCAGTCAATATGCCATTCTAACTGGCAATCAAACAGTGCATATTAGTACACATGAGATGCCAACTGATCATGATTCACATATTTATTACAAACAATACAGATCATGATTGATACTTACCATGTAAATGTCAAAGCAAAATGTGAACTTCACATGGCAAGAGTACAAGAAGGCTAGAAAGAATGCGCCACTATGCAGAACAAAACCTCTTAACCTTGGCAATTTTGATGCCAAGTGCAGTGTTGGCCCACTGCCAACTGACTATCCTTATAGAATTAAGTCTGAAGACACTAATAAACTGTCTCTATATCAGCAAATATAATGGATTCACTTGGCTGTACATTACAAATGCATAAAATGAATTAACTACTTATACAACAACCAACACGATAAAACTGTGAGAAGATGATCTAACATATAAACAAAGTTATCAATAAAAAATAGCATGAATCTGACTAGAGAATTCAATAATGTATCTACCAAATTTAAGATATATTCCTTTCAGAATCTAGATAATTCATTTGTGTACTTCATAAACATGAAAAGCCAATACACAGTAGAATCATCAAAATGCTTGGCAAAAATTTAAAAATCATGCATGAATCTCAAATTCAAACTGCCATTTCAGAAGGCAAAAATAGGTCTCGTTTTCATTTCTATTTTGAAGATCAATCCTAAAATAATGACCCATTTCTCAAACAAGCAGCCAGAATTTTAAAAGATTTTAGATACTGTCCTACAAAGTGCCAAAATCTGAAATTGCTACTACGATATCAAACATCATACAATAATTCAGTTAAGCAAGGGTAACACATTCTTTTCTTGATATTACTATATGATAATTACCAATAAATAAGTAAACTTATTGAAAGAATGAGCTTCATAGTAAGGCAACAGCAGGAAGAAAACAATAAGGATCAAGATAAATGATGACAGATTAAATGGATTTGGATTCCCAAATAGTTTTGTTCACTTTCATTAAAAATAAGTGTGATTAGACTTCTTAACATATGGCACCTTCATACTTTATTTCTTTTCTAATTAACTAAACAAGCATCAGAAAAAAAGGCATACACATTTTCCCTGATAGAATGCCTTAAAGCAGCTATTGCTTCTCCTGGCTTTCCCTCCTTTTTCTTCTCCATCTCTCGGACCTAATTTAGAAAATGAGGAAGAAGGACAATCAGAAACACAACACAACACACAAGGAACACAACATGAAGGTTTATACTGACCTTCCATTTAAACCTATCATCCAACATGCTTTTCTGAGCATCTGTTAGCTTGCCAACATATCTCCATATGTCTTCACCTGGAAAGGAAAATAAACAACAGTGATAAACAATAGCCAAGTACAAAGATAAGTTAGAAAGGAATATACTTATAAACATAGAAGAGAACACTCGCAATTCAAAAGTAAACTCCAAACAAAGACAAATGCAGACCATATATTGGAAGAATAAAAGCCAACAGACTGAAGAATAGAAAAAGGGTCCTTTTTTTTTTTACTTTTATAGTAAACAAAAGATGTGTATTATTCTAGAAGAAAAGATACAAAAGTGGACCAGATGTCAAATATATATGTTTAAAAAATCAAAATAAAATGAAATGGGGGTATAAAAAGCTGCATAAAAATGAATGCCTGTACTCTTGGCGTCTTTGAAAAACTAAACTATATAACATAGGCCTGTAACCTAAATTATGGCAGCTATGTAACTTCATGATATGACACACCTAAAGTCTTGTAACCAATAGCCAGTGTATTGAGGGCAGCTTTTTTTATTTCACCATCACGTTCTGCTGTCAAGCTAGCAACAACTTGCAAAGATTTTAATTGTCCACTAATCTGCAAAAGGAGAATAGATGTAAGCTTCCAGAAGACATTCAAAAGTGTAAAACAAAATAAATTGCTCTTTAAACACCTCAGCCCCATGATGGTCAATCAGGAATCCAACAAGGTAAACACATTCTATCCGAGTACGGTTGTTTTTAGAATGCAAGCCCTCTAAAATAAAAGGGAGTGTTTTCGGTGCAGAATAATATTGGACAATTTGTTTTGTTAGTTCTCGCACTTTCTCAATGTTGTGCCCAGACTGCAGCAGAAGAATACATAAATCAACATATGAGGTCAAATGAGAAATATTGAAATCCATTCAAGCACATTTTCTATCAAACACGGGAGAAATACAGCTGCTTCTGATTCAGTCAAAGCATAGGCTTCATCTTTTAATGCATCAAAAACACTCAAAAGTTGTGACCTGCTAAACACTACAGCTGATAATTCATGTTTTGACCTCAAATTTTCTGGCTATAAGGGAACAAAGAAGGCATATATATCATTCTCTAGCAACTACAACAACTTGTTTCCCAACATCGTGTCCAATGTAGAGCCCAGCCATGGCTGCTGGAGCATTCTCAAGGCCTTTAGCAACGTCTTCCACATACACAATGTTTCCTTCTCTGATATTAGGTGGAACTATTTCTAGATACTTTGGATAGAGGTGATAATAGTTAGTAGTCAGGAATCCTTACATGCGAGCTTGTTTCCGAGCAAGAGCAATCAGGTTTTGCACACCTTCATACTGCTCATGGCCATACTGTGAGATCATCCCACAAATACTAATATGGCCAAAGGGCCTTATGTTGAGTAGCACTACGTCCAGCATCTTTCCCCTGACATTGTCAAAGTAAATGTCAATGCCATCAGGAAAGCACCTGCCAAAAACAATATAACGTTTGCACTAAATGTCGCTGTTCCCATTGGAAAAGAAAAATTATAGAAGCTTGTTAATGTACTAATGTTGTTTTGGAAGCAGAATAACCAAAGATATAAGAAAAGGAAAAAGCATAAAATTCCTTTAAGCTAAACTTGGTATTATGTTAGTGTTCTTCCTACTCTATCTAAACCAAATCCATGATTATTTCTTAGAGAATAATCTAGAAAACTTCAGTTGAAACTATGCAGTCATAACCAAAATTTTAGTCATAATGTACTACCTTTTCAAAGTTGCATCAAAGTTTGGCTCCTCATTGTAGTTGAAAGCAGCATCAAATGCTAACTCGTTCTTGAGCAGATCAACCTGATGTTGTGGAATGATGGGGGTTAAAGAAAGGGATATAAGTTGAAAGATCGAGTTGACCAGGCTGTCAATATGGTTGCTACTTGTTGGGCACATCTATTCCACAACCAGTGCGCAAAAACCATATTGTGCCTGCCTACAAGCTTGAATCAATTATCCAATGACCATCGCAAAAATTTCAACAACAAATTTCGGGAGATATAATCATCTCTGTTGAATTAAAGAGCTAGTACGGATACTTGGCTGTCACTTAATCATGCATTCAAGGTGAACGCAATATACAAAGAGTTTGGAAAGTAATGAGCATTCTTCTTAGGGTCCAAAAATCAAATCCCACTAAAAGAAAGAGTCCTCATAAAAGATCTTGTAGTAAAGTAAATGAAAGAAGACAATTAATGGGACACATTCCTAACTTTTCTTGCCAAGGAGAGATCATATCTTCATCAAATGCATTGCATCATAATATCAAGATTTCCATTCAGTTGCAACTGGGAAATCATAACTATGACTGAAATTGATAGAAGGGATAAGACTCACCTTCTCTTTACTTCCAGCACTTCCAACAATATAACAACCCAACAATTTAGCAAGCTGCCCAACAAGCTGACCAACTGCTCCCGCTACTGCTGATACGAAGACATACTATCCTTTTTTTGGAGAGCATACCTCAAGAAAATCACCATGAGTTGTCAAACCGGGCACACCTAAATGGTATAGATTTTAACAAGTTCGATATGAGACAAACATTATAAGAGAAAACATCAATAAGAAGGTAAGCAATATAAAAGGGTTCCATTTATGCACATGTAATAGAATGGGATGCTTATTCCTAGAATCTTACAAGACTAAGAATTGAAAGGGTCATAGCGGTAACATGAAAGGAATAAAAGTAAAATCAACTAACCAAGAATTCCAGTATAGCAGGAAAGGGGCACATCTATTTGTTCAATTTTATGCATGCATAAAATTAAAATGGTTTATATATACATATATATGATGTGGGTAAAAAAATATAGATATAAGTTAATGTCTGGGAAGTACATAGAAACGAAGAGAGGAAGGTCGTTCCCGTGACCCATTGATTGTTGCAGCACAGTACATCAAGTTGGGGAAGTGTGGGGTCAAAAGCCCCAAATGGTGTTGACCCATCTTCTTATAATATGTGCCTGTGCCTGTGCCTATTGCTCACTCGTTTTGTTATTTTCATGTTAGCATAGCTCTGACAGGATTCGCTATCAGCCCTCTTGTAATATATATAAATATATCAAAAGTTGAAAGTAAATTATACATTGTTATTATTACTAAGTTAAAAAATGCAGATGAAAGAAAGGTAGGAGGCGGTGAGCTTTTGGCTTTTGTGCTGCAGTAGTAGTGTAAATGTATCGATTAAATTAGTGGGGAGGTGAGGAGTGGAGTTAATAATTACCTCATCTTTTTTTTCTTCCTTCTACTCTTGAGCTTCTTCCTTTTTCTCTTGAGGTAGGTTAGGCAAAGGTGAAATTAACTCCACTTTTCTATGGCTTTTCTTTTGTAGTCTCTCACACACCTTTATAGGGTTTGCTGTCTTCCCTTTCACCACCACTTTACTGGCTTTGCTATTTGCACTTACTTCTTCCACTCTTGCACCAGCTAATTTCATCCATTAAAACAACTTTTTTATTAATTTGATGTCTTTTAAGTACTACTCTTTGATGTCTTCTTGTTTCAAGCATGAAAATGAGATAAAAGTCATACAAGTGAACAAGCAGATCAATACTTGAACAAAAACCCATAAGAGGGACAGCCACCCTATACAAAGGTGAAGAAACTCTTCCCTTCTTAAAACAGAGAAAGAGTCTCCATTGTAAGTATTGATGCTAAACTCAACTAAGTCTTAACCACAGGAAACCATTTACAACTCTGGCATCACAAAAAAAAATTATTTGGTAGAGGAAAACATTCAAGCCATGAAAGAATTATAACCTGGCCATCATGATAATGAAAAGTTAAAGAGAGGTACACACCTTAGATGTATGATTCAAATTTTGAGCTGAGCCACCATTTTTAGTCCTCAAATTCGATGCATTTAAAATTGCTTGGGTTGAGAGGCCTGATCTATTATCCTCAACATATGTGAGATCCAAGGAAGGAAGAAGGCTGGACGGGAGATTCAGCTGCCAAGTTCAGAAACAATATAACTTTCAATTAGTTGGCAAGTAACATAAATGCAATAAATGGCATATTTCAAAGAAACAAAGAGGCAATTATTTTTTTACCAAAAAAAAAAAGGTTAGGTACCTTAGTTAGCGACAATGTTGGAAAAGATACTCCTATCAAGAAGCCAAAAACTATTCCAACAAATGTTGTTATTATAAGCCTCATAGTCTCGTTTGGTTTTCTACTACCCGAACTGCAGCCACAAGAAGAAAAACTAGATTGAGCAAGTTGTTATCATATCGTGAAAAAAACCCAAGACAATTTTTTTCCCAAAGAAAAAACAGAATTTTAGCCCTTTCAATTAAAGAAGCCATTAGATGAACACAACCTGCGTGCAGCATTTCCCATTTTATTTACAATCTTCTGACTTTCACATGAACTTCTGAGCATCTTTTCAACCGTTCAACAGCTGATTTTTCTCAGGAAGCAGATGGAGACCCTTGTGGAAGGAACCCTTGTGGAAGGAACATAGGATCTATAGCAACCAAAGAGGAAAATCAGTTGAGGAATGTTACTTCAAGAATTCAGGCAAGTGAAAATGTATGGATACAAAAACCAAATAATATCTACAAACAAAAACACAAATCTTCAAAGTGGTGATCGGAAATGAAGTTAACCATGAACTCAAATGATTAAAACTGCCCAGAGGCAATGCCAATAAGTCCATTTTCATTCTTCGTTGGAATAAAACATTCACTAACTCAAATGAATGTTGTCAAATGAAGAACCCCAGCAGACTCAACACGCAACCGATCAACAAGCAGCAATTCCTCACACAAAATGAACTAAAGCATATGCAACTCTTTTCTACTGATCAAGATGTACCACGTGCTCCTCTGTTTAATGAATAACATAATCAATGAAAAAAGACAACAAATATTCAAAACCACATGAACCCATTTTTTTAATAATAATAAGAATTAAAAAAAAACATATCCCCAGTTAAAACAAGACAAACAAATAGTCATTGAACGACCAGACCACCGAAACACGAAGTGAGGTTGAAAAGATGGAATCAACCATTACTAGTAAATGAACTATTACTATGTTTATTTACGAAACCAACACTCAAAACCTCCCTCCCATTAAATAATTGAAAATGAAAACAACGTTGATCAAATAAAGGCATCAGTTTAGCAAGACTAAAATGTACCCCAAAACAAAATGGCAAGAAATAAATGTGAGCAAGATGGCTCTATAGAGAAAGATAACAGCAAGATAGACCAAACCCATATAGGAAATCACGGAAATGAAGCTGTATAAACAACAGGAAATAGATTTTAGCTAAGGGTTCTATTTGGAAACAGAGGTTAACAAATTGGAATTAGAATAAGAACCAAAATGGAACTTGTGTTAGTAATTAAAAATGGTTTAACCTAATGTTCAGATCTGCGGTGCAGGAGGAAGAGATTGTTATAAATGTTCCAATCCAAAAGACAAATGCTGATTTCGATACATCTTTCCACATTACCAAATCAACTAAACAATAAGAAATAAAGAATGAATGATAAAGTTGAATTTGTTAGCCCTAAGGCTACATGATAATTTAGATGATAACAATACACAGTGATTCATTGTGATTTACTAACATGTTTATTTATGTGCGAGAGTAATATCATTGAAATAATTATAAAATCAAGAAAAGGCTCAAGTGTTGAAGCTAAGGAGAAGACTACATATTAAAGGCACCAAAGTTTAAGAACAAGGTTTGACTCAAGGAATGTGACACATGAGCAATGTTTAATCATTTGGTCATATATATCTCTATAGACGTCCAAATTATGTGATTCTTGAGCCCTTAGAAAGCTTGCTCAATTTATAACATTTCATATGTTTTAAATAAATTCAAATTTCAAGTGCAAGGTTGTCCAAATCATCATGCAAATTGAAAGACAAATGGAAGCAGCTAACATGAGCACTGAATACTCTTTTGGACATATCTTGAGCTAAAAAAATCAAAATGACTTGATTCTTGTGGCATTGGAAAGAGAACTTAATGAAGCACATTTCATATGTTTTGAATAAATTCAAATTTCAAACTCAAGACTGAAATAATTGACATGTAATTTGGTGGACTGATATAGAGAAGAATAATCAACTCATTTGAGCATCGAATGATTTTTTATCAATATCTTGAGTTAGAGATATCCAAATGACTTGATTATTATGGCATTGGAAAGATGATTCAATGGAGCAGATTTCATATTCTTTGAATAAATTCAAATTTCAAACATAAGGCCGACATAATACACATGAAAGTCGGTGGACTGACACAAGAAAGAAAAATCAAGTCACATGAGCACCGAAAGGTGTTTTGGCCATATCTTGAGATACATATACTCAAATGACTTGGTTCTTGATGCGTTGGAAAGCTTATTTAATTTTGAAGATTTTTATGTTTTGATGATTTTCAAATTTCAAACAAAACATTAACAAAAATGGTAGACAATATTACGGTTTTTATGGTGGGTAGAAAATTTGGAGTTAGTGTCTTCATTTGATTAAGTTCTTCCCATTTACCTATAAAAGGAGCCCTTCTCCCATGCATTCAGTAAGAGAAAGAGAAGCATTTTATCAAGCAAAAAGCAAGAGAAATATCAAGTCTAGAGAGCTTTTATATTCTTTATCTACTCTTTGAAGAGAGTTGTACTTTTATTGTAAAAATTTTCTTTGTTCTTGTATTGTGGTGAGAGTGAGATCTTCTTGTAAAGGATAAAAGTTATCCTTGAGAGAATTCTTTCCTTGGTGAGGTTGTTCATCAAGAAGAACTCTTGGTGTAGTGTTATCAAGGGTTGAAGGAAGTTGCCTTGGTGAGGTTGTTCATCATGAAGAACTCTTGGTGTGGTGTTATCAAGAGTTGAAGAAAGTTGCCTTGGTGAGGTTATTCATCAAGAAGAACTCTTGGTGTGGTGTCATCAAGAGTTGAAGGAAAAATTCTTGGTGAGGTTGTTCATCAAGCAAGTTGTAAAGATTTTTACAATTTAGTGAAAAGCTTAGCTCGTGGAGCTAGGAGCTTATGGACGTAGGCAAGGTTTGCCGAACCACGTACATTGAGTTTGTACTCTCTCTATCCCTTTCCTCTTTACATTTACTTGCACTTGTGATTGTTCATCATTATTATTCTTTTGATTGTATCTTTGATAAATTCTATTTTCATCTTCTTCACCTTTATTCTCAAAGAAAAAGTTAACTAATTTTAATTTTTCAAGAAAAGTTTTCTAAAGCCGCTTTGATAAATAAAAACCCAATTCACCCCCCTTCTTGGGTTGCCATACCTGGGCCAACAAGTGGTATCAAAGCAAGGTTGCTCATTTTTTTTTTAAATCTTAACCAATTTTGAGCTATGACAACTTTTAATTCAACTTCATATGTTGGGGGACTTTCTATCCCTAGACCTCCATTTTTTAATAGAAGTGATTACTTTTATTGAAAAACTAGAATGAGTATTTTCTTGAAATCTTTTGATTATGATTTGTGGTCTATTGTTTTGGAAGGACCTTTTGTTCCTACCAAAATTGAAAATGGGGAATGCATGCTTAAAGAACCTAAAGAGTTTAGCGAAGATGATAAAAAGAAATTGAGTTTGAATGCTAAAGCTATGAATGTGTTGTATTGTGCTCTAGATAGAAATGAGTTTAATAGAATATCTACTTGTTCTACGGCACAAGAAATATGGCACACACTTGAAGTAACTCATGAAGGAACTAGTCAAGTTAAAAAATCCAAAATTAGTATGCTAGTTCATAGTTATGAGCTTTTTAAGATGAAATCGGATGAATCAATTTCTGAAATGTTTACTAGATTTACGGATATTGTCAATAGTTTGAAATCTCTTGGTAAATCTTATTCTAATGTTGAAATGGTGAGAAAGATTCTTAGGTGTCTACCAAAATCTTGGGAGCCAAAGGTGACGGCAATTCAAGAAGCAAAGGACCTCACCAAACTACCATTAGAAGAACTTATGGGTTCTCTCATGACTCATGAAATCACCTTGAAGGAGAATGAAGAAGATTTCAAGAAAAAGAAAAATATCGCTTTCAAATCTTCAACAAAAGAGGATGATGAGTCTGACGATGAAGGAGATGATGAAGATCTTGCATTCATCACAAGAAAGCTAAAAAGGATGATTAGAAGAAACCAAGGATTCAAGAAGAATTCTAGAAGGGAGTGCAAAGGGCAAAACTCAAAGCAAGATAAGAAAAATGATCAAGTCATTTGCTATGAGTGCAAGAAACCGGGCATGTAAAGATGGATTGTCCTTACTTCAAGAGTCAAACAAGAAATCCAAAGCAATGAAAGCCACAAATTGAGATGATAGTGAAGCTAGCTCTACCGAAGAAGAAGATTGCGAAGTGTCAAACATTTGCTTCATGGCTTTAAGTGAAGATGAGGTAAGTATTCTAAACTATGATCCTAAACTTTCATATGATGAATTACTTGAAGCATTCCAAAATTTACATGTGCAAGTTGATAAGTAAAATTCAAAAATCAATGCTTTCAAAAAGAAGTCAAAAATCATGTTATCTCAATTAGAAGAGTTGGTAGAAATAAATGAAGCTTTAGAAAATGAAAATGAAATTTTAAAGTAAAAAGATTTTGAAAGTTTGGAAAGTCAAATACATTTATTAAAAACTGAAAATTGCCCGAATGGTACTCACTTCGAACGCCAAGTACCTTTGAGGTCTTGGGTTCGAGTGGGGGAGACGCTTCTGGAAATAATCCCTTGAGGGTAATAGAGGGTGTGCTTCGAGCCCTCGTTCCCCAAGACAGGGTAGTACCAGAGGACAAAACCGTGAGGGTCGGTGGACCCAGAGCGGACAATACCTTGGACTGTACTGATTGCAGACTGTTACATAAAAAGGCACCTTTTTATGCAACGACCCGGACTTCAAGAGGTGGCCCCCTGTGGCACTTTGTGGCCCTTTCTCCTTCAAGAGATGGCCCCCACGTGGCACTTTGTGTTCGGCCGCACACAGTTCGGTATTGTCCGCTCTGGGGCGCACCGATCCTGCACGGTTTTGTTCCGTTAAGCCCACAGGCCCCAGGACGCCTCCCCCACTCGAACCTAAGACCTCAAAGGTCATTGGCGTTCAAAGTGAGTACCATTCGGGCAATACTCACTTTGAACGCCAATGACCTTTGAGGTCTTGGGTTCGAGTGGGGGAGGCGTCCTAGGGCCTGTGGGCTTAACAGGAACAAAACCGTGCGGGATCGATGGGCTCCAGAGCGAACAATATCAGACTGTGTGCAGCCGGACACAAAGTGCCACGTGAGGGCCACCTCTTGAAGGCAAAAGGGCCACAAAGTGCCACACGGGGGCCACCTCTTGAAGTCCGGGTCGTTACATAATGACATTTTAAAACAAAAGGATTTTGATAAATTGGAGAAACAAAATGCTATTTTGAAAAAGGAAAATAATGACTTAAGAAATATTGTTGATAGTTTTACAGCACAAAAAATTTGAATTCTATGTTACAAAACCAAAGGTGTGTTTTTGATAAAAGAGGTTTAGGATATAAAACTCATAAAAATCAAAAGTATTTTAAAAAAATTATTTTGCCCATGCATCTTCTAGGAATAATCCTAATCATTCATGTACTTATTGTGGAAGAAAAGGACACAAAGTGCATTCTTGCTATATTAAGAGAAATCCTAATTTGAAACAAATATGGGTTCCAAAAAGTACCATAACTAACCCCCAAGGACCCAAGAACTTTTGGGTACCAAAAAGTTACTCTTTGAATGTTGATTGTAGAGACAAAGTGGCAAACACAAGTGGTACTTAGATAGTGGATGCTCAAGGCATATGACCGGAGATGCCTCCAAGTTCTCAAGATTAATCATGAAAAAAGGAGGATATGTGACCTTCGATGATAATGCCAAAGGAAGGGTAATCAGACATGGTGATATTGGTAACCCTTCTTCACCTATTATTAAAGATGTTTTGCTTGTTCATGGTTTAAAACATGATTTGATTATCATTAGTGAATTATGTGATAAAGGATATTTTGTTACTTTTGAGCCTAATATATGTGGGATTAAGGATGTTAGTAACAATAAGAAATTATTTGTTGGTAATAGATGTGATAATATTTATACAATTAATATTGATGTTAATGATCATGTAGAAAATTGTTTCATTGTTAATCATGATGCTTGGTTATGGCATAGAAGGTTAGGTCATGCTAGCATGGACACAATTTGATGGTCTTCCAAAAATAAAATTTGAAAAGGATAAGATTTGTGATGCTTGTCAATTTGGAAAACAAGTGAGAACTTCTTTTAAACAAACAAAATTTATTTCAATAAATAAACCTCTACAATTATTTCATTTGGATTTACTTGGACCATCAAGAACTCAAAGCCTTGGTGGAAAGTATCATGTTTTTGTTATTGTGGATGATTATTCAAGATTCACTTGGGTATTATTCTTGAAAACTAAAAATGAGGTCATACAAGCTTTTTCAAAATTTGCAAAAAGAGTCCAAAATCAAAAAGGGTATTCTATTGTGTCCATTAGGACTGATCATGGTGGTAAAGTCGACAATGTTGCATTTGAAAATCTTTGTGATAAAAATGGTTTTGAACATAATTTTTTCTCACCTAGAACTCCACAATAAAATGGTGTTGTTGAGAGGAAAAATAGAACTATCCAAGAAATGGCTAGGACCATGTTACTTGAAAATAATTTCCTAAAATATTTTTGGGCCGAAGCCGTTAATACCGCATGTTTTATAATCAATAGAGTTCATATTAGAGCTTTAATAAAGAAAACTCCTTATGAACTTTGGAAAGGAAGAAAACCCAATATTGGATTTTTTAAAGTTTTTGGATGTAAATGTTTTATTTTAAACACCAAGGATAACCTTGGAAAATTTGATGCAAAAGCCGAACTTGGAATTTTTATTGGCTACTCCAACCATAGTAAAGCATATAGAGTTTTTAACAAAAAGACTCTTACTATTGAAGAATCTATGCATGTTGAATTTGATGAAACTAATGTTATCTCTTCAAAGAATTTAGATGATAATATTGTTGAGGTAGAAAAGTAAATCAAGGAATCAAGGCTTGATGAAAAGAGCCAAGATGAATTACAACTTCAACAAGAAAAGCTTGAGGAAGTAAATGATTCTTCTCAAGAATTACCAAAGGAATGGAGGTATGCAAAAGCTCACCCTAAAGATCTCATTATTGGTGAACCATCACAAGGTATGAAAATTAGATCTTCTTTTAAGAACTTTTGTAATCATTTTGCTTTTGTCTCTCAATTTGAACCAAAATCTTTTAAAGAAGCCTAAAATGAAGAAAGTTGGATTTTGGCTATGCAAGAAGAATTGAATCAATTTGAGAGAAATCAAGTTTGGGAATTAGTCCCTAGACCAAAAATCATTCTATTATAGGCACTAAATGGATTTTTAGAAATAAAGTAGATGAAAATGGCACCATTATTAGAAACAAAGCTAGACTTGTTGCTCAAGGATACTAATCAAGAAGAAGGTATTGATTATGAGGAAACCTTTGCACCGGTTGCTAGATTAGAATCAATTAGAATGTTGTGTACATTTGCATGTTATAAAAATTTTACATTATATCAAATGGATGTCAAAAGTGCATTTTTAAATGGTTACATTATGGAGGAAGTATATGTAGAGCAACCTCTTGGTTTTCAAAATCATGATTTTCCAAACCATGTTTTCAAACTCAAAAAGGCACTTTATGGCTTGAAACAAGCACCAAGAGCATGGTATGATAGATTGAGCAAATTTCTCATTGATAATGGTTTCGAAATGAAAAAAGTTGATACTACTCTTTTTTGTTAAACCAAAAAATGATGATTTATTAATTGTTCAAATCTATGTTGATGATATTATATTTGGTGCTACTAATGTCTCTATGTGTGTGGAATTTTCCAAGTGCATGCAACAAGAATTTGAAATGAGCTTAATGGGAGAATTAAATTTCTTCCTTGGACTTCAAATCAAGCAATCAATAGATGGGATCTTCATTAATTAAGCTAAATACACAAGAGATCTTCTCAAGAAGTTTGGCATGGATAATTCAAGGACATATAACACACCTATGGTACATTAACCAAGCTTGACAAAGATGAGAAAGGAAAAGATGTTGAGGTAACAAAATATCGAGGTATGATTGGCTCTCTTTTGTATTTAAATGCTAGTAGACCTGATATTATGTTTAGTGTGTGTATGTGTGCTAGATTTCAATCTTGTCCAAAGGAATCTCACGTTAAGGCTGTTAAAAGGATATTTAGATATCTTCTTGGAACCATAAATCTAGGTCTTTGGTATCCTAAGTGTGATAATTTTGATCTAATTAGTTATTGCGATGCAGATTTTGCTGGAAGTCTTCTTGATAGAAAGAGCACTAATGGCTCTTGCCATTTTCTAGTACATGCATTAGTCTCATGGTTTAGTAGAAAACAAAATTCTATTGCCTTATCAACTGCGAAAGCCGAGTATATTGCAGTAGGAAGTTGTTGTGCACAATCTCTTTGGATGAAACAAATTTTAAAAGATTATGGTGGGGTATTTGATCATATTCCCATCAAATGTGACAAAACAAGTTCCATCAACATTTCAAAAAATCCAATACAACACTTTAGGACTAAGCATATAGAGATTAGATAACATTTTATTAGAGATCATGTGCAAAAAGGAAATATTTCTTTAGAATTTATTCCCACCGATAAACAATTAGCTGATATATTTACTAAACCCCTTAGTTAAGATAGATTTTGCATAATTAGAAGAGAATTAGGCATGTTGGATATGTCTTAATTTTGCTTTAATATGATAATCTTTGAATGGTAGCATATGTTAAGGGGGAGAATATTTTTAAGGGGAGTAGTTAATTTGATTACATTTTTTGATGATAACAAAAGAGGAAAAAATAGTTGGATTGCTTATATTTATAACAAGTGCCATTTTTTTGTTTATTCTTGATTTTATTTTCATTCTTTCTTTTAGATATTATTTGAAAGCAATCAATGGTTTGTCATCATTAAAAAGAGGGAGATTGTTAGCCCTAAGGCTACATGATAATTTTGATGATAACAATACACATTAATTCATTGTGATTTACTAACATGTTTATTTATATGCAAGAGTAATATCATTGAAATAATTGTAAAATCAAGAAAAGGCTCAAGTGTTGAAGCTAAGGAGAAGACTACATATTAAAGGCACCAAAGTTTAAGAACAAGGTTTGACTCAAGGAATGTGACACATGAGTAATATTCAATCAATTGGTCATATATATCTTTATATATGTCCAAATGATGTGATTCTTGAGCCTTTGGAAAGATTACTCAATTTATAACATTTCATATGTTTTAAAGAAATTCAAATTTCAAGTGAAATGTTGTCCAAATCATCATGCAAATTGAAAGACAAATGGAAGTAGCTAACATGAGCACTGAATACTCTTTTGGACATATCTTGAGCTAGAAAAATCAAAATGACTTAATTCTTATGGAATTGGAAAGAGGACTTAATGAATCACATTTCATATGTTTTGAATAAATTCAAATTTCAAACTCAAAGCTGACATAATTGACATGCAATTCGGTAGACTGATACAGAGAAGAAAAATCAACTCATTTGAGCATCAAATGATATTTCGTCCATATCTTGAGTTAGAGATATCCAAATGACTTGATTCTTATGGCATTGGAAAGATGATTCAATGGGTCAGATTTCATATTCCTTGAAGAAATTCAAATTTCAAACATAAGGCCGACATAATACACATGCAAGTCGGTGGACTGATACAAGAAAGAAAAATCAAGTCACATGAGCACCGAATGGTGTTTTGGCCATATCTTAAGCTACAGATATCCAAATGACTTGTTTCTTGATGAGTTGGAAATACTATTCAATTTTGCAGATCTTTTAAGTTTTGCAGATTTTCAAATTTCAAACGTAACATTAACAAAAATGGTAGACAAAATTACAATTTTTATGGTGGGCAGAAAATTTGGAGTTAGTGTCTTCACTTGATTAAGTTCTTCCCATTTGCCTATAAAAGGAGCCCTTCTCCCACGCATTCAACGAGAGCAAGAGAAGCATTTTATCAAGCAAAAAGCAAGAGAAATATCAAGTCTAGAGAGCTTTTATATTCTTTATCTACTCTTTGAAGAGAGTTGTACTTTTATTATAAAAATTTTCTTTGTTCTTGTATTATGGTGAGAGTGAGATCCTCTTGTAAAGGATAAAAGTTATCCTTGACAGAATTCTTTCCTTGGTGAGGTTGTTCATCAAGAAGAACTCTTGGTGTGGTGTTATCAAAGATTGAAGGAAGTTGCCTTGGTGAGGTTGTTCATCAAGAAGAACTCTTGGTGTGGTGTTATCAATAGTTGAAGAAAGTTGCCTTGGTGAGGTTGTTCATCAAGAAGAACTCTTGGTGTGGTGTTATCAAGAGTTGAAGGAAAAAGTCTTGGTTAGGTTGTTCATCAAGCAAGTTGTAAAGATTTTTACAATTTAGTGAAAAGCTTAGCTCGTGGAGCTAGGAGCCCATGGGCGTAGGTAAGGTTTGCCGAAGACATAAATTGAGTTTGCACTCTCTCTATTCCTTTCCTCTTTACATTTACTTACACTTGTGATTGTTCATCATTATTATTCTTTTGATTGCATCTTTGATAAATTCTATTTTCATCTTCTTCACCTTTATTCTCAAAGAAAGAGTTAACTAATTTTGATCTTTCAAGAAAAGTTTTCTAAATCCGTTTTGATAAATAAAAACCCAATTCACCCCCCCTCTTGGGTTGCCATACCTGGGTCAACAGAATTGATTTCAGTAAAAGAGTTCAAAAAATTGAGAAATTAAGTATGCCTGGAAAGTGAAAATTCACCTAAATTCTGAAGTTTGTTATGAGTTTGTGGAAAGCTATGGTACACCTCTGCAACTGAATCAATGGAGAAAGTTATAGTTATTTTCATACCGATTCAAGAGCATAAATAGGAACCATCAGAATGAGTCCGATCAAGAACTTTTGCTCCTGAAATCAAACATCAACAAAAGGAAAAAATTAATTGAAATAGAAACAGTTTAGACTTTAACTAGAAAAATTATACAAGATAGCACAAGGCCATTTTGACAATAGAAGCAACAGGCGAGTACTACAAGTGAAAAATAAACATATAAAAGCATCATTATATAAAGGAAAACCAAACTTCAAAATAGAGAAAATAAGCATGAACCTCGGGCTGATTATAACCAGCTAAATGTTCGAAGATAAGATACATCGAGAGAACAATAGTAACAACAATGAATATGCTTGCACTGAAGATTGGCAAGGTGATGGCTTCAGCTAACTCTGACTCAGCACCCACTGTTGGTAACCATACCAGTTTTGAAAGACAAGTCTGAGGAATTAATATAAGCATTGAAAGACAAAAGATATATACATGTGTTCTTCATACAAGTCTGAGGAATTAATAAAGGCATTGAAAGACAAAAGATATATGCCAGTTCAATTTGGAAGCATTGAAAGATCATTAACGGTGGACCCAAAAAAATAGAAGGACAAATAAAAAAACACAAATTTTATGATACTTAGCACTTAAAAAGGTAGAACAAAATAAAATAATCTAAAAATAAAAGGCTAATAAGTGCCTAACAGCAGTAATCTAGCAGAACTTGATAGCAGACACTTGAATGAAAATTAGTACAACAATCTTTTGGATGCATGGAAGATGTAGCTCACTAGGTGTCTAGGGAGAACAAATCCCAGGAGAAAAGAAATTTCTATTCTCTTTTGTGAAAAAACCATTACAATACATAAGCTAATCTGATCAGCTACCAGACAAAAGTTTGGTTGAACAGTAGGGAACTAAACGCACCATTCAGGCCCTTCCAATGTAATAACCAACTAATAGAAATTAAGCAAATAAAACAAGAGGCTTACTAGTATTTTCAAGTAAACAATCAAAATAAACTGCATAAAATAAAAGGCAAATAACACTAGACAATCAACCAAAGAAACGACAGAGAACAGAACTAATACCAATCCTCTTCCCACCAAGCTTCCCAGCTTTCTTCCCCTTTAACTCCAATTCCACCTCTGTAAAGAAGCCAGTTTGTCCAATCTCTGAAATCCTCCACCATCCTAAAATCACAACAATGATAATATTCAAAGAATGGGGTAGAATCTCAGCTTAAAAAGAATATAAAAGAAGAGCTTACTTTTGCCACTCAAATCCTGACGGGTTGAACAAATAGGGAGCATAAAGCCAAGAAAGAGCCATAAACCAACTGCTGATTGTGGTAAGAATATAGGATAGGGAACCACCATCATAACACTCGTATGCAAGAAATACCACCAGCAACAGCACTACTTCTAACCTGAAAATAGAAAGGTAAAATTAGAATGATTATTCCACTTTAAGTTTATTATGTGTTCATGTGAGAGAGAGTACAGGAGAGAAAGAGAGATCACCCCTTAACAAAATGACTGCAAGAGTAAAGCCTATAATTTTTCAAAAATTTGATATGGCAAACCACAAATCCCCTACCAGTAGCTTTATACTGAAGAATCAAAATAATTAATTATGTCTTGCACCTAAAAAGGTAATTAAGCCAAAAGAGAGAAGAACATACTCTTGCACCACCATGAAGAATAGTTCGACCAAAATAATGTGTTCTTGTGCCAAGAGAGAATGTGAAAAAGACATAACACAGCTGAAATTGCATTGTAATGAAACTAACAATAGCCTGCAGCCAGCATTAATCAAAAGCAAACCAAATGACTATTAAGTTGATTGTCAAAAGAATAAAGATCTAAATTAAATTTTGGGTAAAGAGATGTTACATAAAAGAAGGTAGAGTACTTAATTTACAGAAATTCCATGCATGAAACATCAAAAACCCCCACTTAAATGATAGATAATTTCCATAACCTCAGATGTCTAAAAGAAACAGCAAAAAAATTTTCTACAAAGAAACTGCTTCATAAAAAAATCAATGAATAAATAAAGAGGAAACACAGTCCATACACCAACTGAACAATAGAAACCAAGTCTTAACCAAGCAATTAAACGGCATCTAAAGAGAAATTTATAGAGCTCTATAAATTTATTCATATATATTACAAAATTCTGGATTAAAAAAATTCTTAAAAATCAGAGAAGGAAAGCAATAATTAAAATTAGAAAAAAAAAATTTCTGATTTTCTACGGACCTATGCTCTTCTGGGCTCCAAGGGACTGCCTTTCTCCTTTCAGTCTCCCTCTTCTTACCCTTAGCGGGCCCACCAAACCCTAAGCTCGTCTCGCACTCGCCGGCCGAGTCCAACTCGTCGTAATAACTCGGCAGCTCGACACGCCCAGAATCAATCTCCCACAGATCACGAACCAACTCCTCGTAACGCTGCTGTACTTCCAGCGAATTTTTTGCCAAGGAATTGGCTGGCGATCTTCTCCCACCTCTCCGGGGTCTCATCGGGAAATATCACGAGGGCCCCCTCAAAGAGCTTGTCCTGCTCGCGAGACAGGGCGAGGAGAGCGTCGGGGATTCAAGGCTGTTGCTGTGAATCATTTCTTGAAATTTGCAATCTTTGAGCGAGCTTGAGTTTGAGTTTGAGTTGAATTATGGTTAAAGTGAACTAGTAAAAAGGGGCCAGGGCCTGGGCTGGGGCTCCTGTCCAGTGACTTCGTTAACTTAAAGAGATTCGAGTGAGGGAGATAAAGGGATTGAGCCACAAAGCAAAGGAGAAAGTGAGAGAACGACGGAAAGAGTGAAGGAGGGAAAGGGATTTGGGGCGAAAGAGTGAAGGAGGGAAAGCGATTCGGGTCAAAAGAAAAAAGAAGGAATGAAAAGATTATATATATACAATGGCAAATTCGTAAATAAAATAAAAATTAATAGTGTCAAATATAAACAAAAAGCATGTTGACTTTTTTTGGGTACATCATATTTTACGGTTTTACAAAAAATGGTCAAATATGTAAAAACTAATGTGTCAAGTATTTCAAAATTTCTTGTAGTGAATGTTACACTTGTCAGAAGTATGGACATTATACGGATGAGTGTAAGGCTCACATTCAATGCTTTAATTGCCAAAAACATGGGCATTATGCATATGAATGTAGAGCACCTAAAAAAGTTGAAGAAAAAACAAATTATGTGGAAGTTTAAACAAAGCTTAAGAGTTTATTTAGAAATTAAAGTCCAAGTTAAAATAGGATTAGAGTCCCAATTAGATTAGAAGATATGTTATGGGAGGATTTACAATCCTAATTAATTATGGATAAAGATTAATTATTTAGTTACTTTAGAATTATTAGTATTTATGGTTTGAGTAGGATTAGGATTGAGTCTACTATATAAGTCTTTGTAATTTGTCAATTTTATTAAGAAGAAGTAATAAAGAGTTGAGAAGTGTTCAATAGTTAATATCTTCTTCTTCATTATATTCTTGTATTGCTTGCTTGATTGAGTAATTATTCTCCAACAAAGTGGTATCAGAGTAAGACAAATTCCAACAAAGTGGTATCAGAGCTAGGTTGGAAGAATCTGAGAGGAGCCATCAAATTTGTTTCGAAGCTAGGTAGTAAGCTCCAGGGAAGATCTGTCAGAGCTAGTTTGGAAGGTTCTGAGAGGAGTAATCTCAGAGCTAAGCACAACGTAAAGATCAAAGAAAGACCTGTAAGAGAAGCAGGCACAAAGAAAGAGCTAGATAGAGTCGAGCCAGGAAGGTCTCAGAGTCTATCAAAGCAAAGTTGGTAGAGTTATGAAGAGTCTACCAGAGTTGGCAGAGCCAGTTAGAGCCTGTCAGAGTTGCCAGAAAGACAGAGTTAAGGAAACAAATCAAGATGGAAAAAGAACTTTCCAGATTTGACAGAAACAAGCACAACTTTGAGTATTGGAGAACTCAAATGCAAGCCGAGTTTGAATACAGAGGCATGTGGAAAGTTGCAAATCAAGGTTTTGAAGTATCAGCAAATCAAGTAATGTTAACACAAGAACAAAAGGAAATTATATTAAAGATTTTGTCCATAAGGGCTTATGGAGTCAAATTTTTATATAAAAATAAAACAAAGTTTAGATATGATCATGGAGACATATGGAAAGAAAAGAAAGAAGACAAACAATTATGGTCATGGTTGATAAATTATACATGCAAGAAGACCATATGAGGATGTATGGGAAAACATGAAGGTAAGATTGATTGGAAAGTCACTATATAGTCTTATTGAAGATCTTGTGTTTACTTGGTTAATTTGAGAGTATAATAATTATAAAGTTATTCAAGAGGTATATGAAGATGCTCGTGATGACAAGAAAGGATTTGTCAACAATATTCAAGAAGAAGTTCTAAATCATTGTTTAGTTAAGCTTAGTTTAAGGGGGGGTGTTGGAGATAAACTTTATTTGTATTAGGGTTTAAGTTTTGTTTGGGAATTAAAATTGAGTTTAAGTAGAATTAGGATTTATATTTATAGAAGAATTAGGATTACTATAAGTACTATATAAGTAGAGTATTTTTTCTTATTTGTTTTAAGAGTGTAGAATTCAAGGAATAAAGAAATAAAAAGTGAGTTTTAAAATTCTTGTGTATTGATTTCCAACAAAGGGATCAGGCAACTACGAGGCTAACGTTTGGGATGATATTTATCTGCAATCATTGAAAAGGGATTATGTGGTAGTAGTCCATCAAGATTGTAATCTTCTTTTAATTGTTCGTCCCCTTTTTAGTACGTAACATTTTACTTCGTTAACTAAAAATGAACTTGATTTCTGTAAGGAGATGCAAACAGAAGACGAGTAGAAGATTTGAAGGATCGAGTGAGGAAGATGATTGAAGATGTGAGCAAACCAGTAGAACAACTTGAGCTGATTGACACCTTGCAAAAGCTTGGATTGGCTTATCACTTTGAAGACGAAGTAGAGAATGTATTGTACGCTTTCTACAATACTAGCGATGATAAATCATGGAAGAAAGGGAATTTTTATGCAACCTCTTTAGAATTCAGATAGACTCCTAAGACAACATGATTATCATGTTTCTTAAGGTAGCAAAGATCTTTTTCTCTTTGTTGCACAACTCAATAATAGATTTCATCACCTTACTGAGCCATGCTCTATCAGATCTTCTTTTTCTATCTCTTCTTCCATCTCTCTTCTCTCCCCCAAATTCATTCTACGTTCTCTTTCTCCATTCCCAATTTTCATCCTTCCATCAAAGCCCTAACCTTAACTAAAATCTAGAGATTTAGATTCTAAGAAGGCACCCATCAACGAACTCTTCTTCGATTGAAAGCCGGTGCCTCTCCATCAAGTCCTTTGATTTCTCTACAGATTTGGATTCGGGTTGACCCAAGAACATTATAAAGAAAAAGCAGAGAAGCCACTGGTTCCAAGGATAACCTCTCTTTCACTTGATTAGCCTTTCTTTTATTTGTTGCTTTTTCGATAATTTCTTAAAATATGAGCAATTTGTTACTTCAGTTTTTGGTACTTTGACTTGTATGTTTGTTTGTTTTGTCAATTGATAGAAGTAGAGAGTTGAAGCGTTTGTTTTGTCAATTGAGGAATTTAATGACACTATTAATGCAATATGATGAACTAAGCTCTTATTAAACATACATATTTAAGTGTTCATCACACCCCCGAACCAGCTTATTGCTAGTCCCTAGCAATTAAAGCGTTATTATTTAGAAGTGATTTATAGAATTTTACATCCAAGGTGATCATTATTGCACTCTCCTTGATTTTATCCAAATAAATAAACTCTCAACCTTTTTTTTATGACTCATTTACCCTTTAGTCAAGATATCAATAAACCTTCTTTTTGTACTCAGTCAACACATGACTATGGGGCTTATTAGAAAGAAGCCATATCGGTTCTAATATTTGTTAAGGGTAACAACCTTAGGTAGGGGGCATTTATTCATTATATATATACATATATATATATATATATATATATATATATATATATTCTTATATTTTCTTCCTTTCCTTTTTTTTTTTTGACGGAATGCATCTTTAACCCATGTAGCGAGCCTTAGGCTAATGACTCCCAGACCAGTTGGCCTTACGGTATTAGGTGTTAAGACACCCCTTCGAGCTTAACGACTCGGGTTGCCGATGCTTTGTTTTTGCTTAGAAACTTGTTGATAGTGCAATGTTTAATCCCATTAAACTTTCTCCTTAATCCTATTAGCGAGCTTTGGGCCAATAGCTCCCAAACAAGTTGGTCTTAGGGTATTAGGTGTTGAGGCACCCCTCGAGCTTAATTGCTCGAATTAAGGAGGCTACGAACCAAACTTATCCATGATTACTCTTTTTTTTACCCTTTTTTTTGCTTTCACTTTTTTTTTACTTTCCCCTTCCTTTTGTTGTTATCCTAAACAAAATAAAAGAACTCAAATATTGCAACATTTCATTTCGCCACCCACAATCACGCATCAAGGTATGTGTGTGTGTGAAGAAAGGTTTATGAATACTTGCTTAACGAGTACATAAGCACACAGTTTATTAAATGATAATGTTGCGAGAGTTCATAGATTTGAATAATTCAAAATTAAATGAATAAGACCTCCTTGTTATAAAATTCAAAAATCAAGACTAAATAATATCAAGTTAGCTAAAATAAGTTCACAAAATCAAAATAAAATGACAAATTGGTTAGAATGGGTTTCAAGAGTTCAAACTGGCCCTCCCTACTCTGCCATTCCTGACCCAGAATGCGTCTCAAGAGGATTTGAACTCCTTACACCGCACTCTGAATCTAATTACTAACTCGCTTTTTTTTTCAAGAAAAAGAAAATTCAAAACATACTTATGTCTACTATCCTTCCCCCCTAACCAAATGAAACATTGTCCTCAATGTTTAAATGTAGAGAGAAAAAGAAAATTCAAAACATACCTGAAGCTTCTGTTATTCAAGAGAGGTGACCTGAAAGACTTATAAAATGCTAAAAATAAAAGACAAGAAAAGAAAAAAATTACAAACGGAGATTCAGATCCAATTTACACTTTTTGTTTTGCCCTCCTGACCAATTAATTTGAGTACTAGCTGGGTCAGGTTCAGACTCAACTGCTTGTAATTTGTCGAGCAACTTACCAGCAGAATTGACAGAAACAAGGATCTGTCTCGCCGAATGAGGGAGAAAATTTTGTTCTACAGCTGCATCAACAAAACTTATTAAAAGATCAAAGAAATTGTTAACATTCAACAAACCTATAGGTTTTTTATGGAGATTCAATTGGGCCCAAGAGGCAATTTGAAAAATTTCTTCGAGAGTACCAAAGCCACCTGGTAAAGCATTAAAAGCATATGAATTGATGAGCATATGTGCCATGCGTTCATGCATAGAGGAGACCTGTAACTCATGCCCAACCGTTTTTCCAACAATGCTTTCTATAGCCAAAGCTTTAGGAATAACTCCTAAAACTTGACTACCTCTTACACGTGAAGCTCTTGACACATAACCCATTAACCCGAGGCTACCTCCCCCATAAACCACATGAATCTTTCTTTCAGCCAATAGTCTACCAAGATAATTTGCTGCCTCGACAAACTCTTCACTTTTACCTGGTCGAGATCCACAGAATACACATATCTTTTGGATTCGACGTTTTGAAGTTTCCTCCATGTTTATGCAACTCTCTAACTATGTGTGAAGATGAGAAAAAGAAATGTGGTATTTATGGAGTGCAAAAAAGGTATGCTAATGATGAAATCTAAATAGGTAGCTCGGTTGCTTTTTGAAAAATATGACAACAATGCATAGAAATGCAAAAAAGACGATGAAATAAGGCACCATAAGTCAAACAAAAGATAAAAATTCAAAAATGACAGCTATGAGGCATTAAAATTCAAAAATATGGCACGCATGCATATGTACAGGTAGTTGTGACTGTGGCTCACATCTTCCTCTGGTTTTACGTCCATAAACGGCTTAAACACCTTCTATGAGTTGGGGATATGCTTCCCATCCAGTTTTCTTATAAACTGGTAAACATGGTCGTTTTGAGTCAGATTCCCAAGACTATAGCGATCCTGCTCATCTCGGAATTGTGTCCATAAGTTAAAAATTTCACGCTGCACAAGTCCACAAGAATGCGTCTCAAGAGTCGTTCGGATATCATCCAAAGACTCCTTACTCAGTCTGATGCGTTCGAAACTAGCAAGTATACTAGTCGCACAAGTAATAAAGTGATAAGTAAGATATAGTTCCTACGAGGATTGATTCTAATTGAATTTGTTATTTCCAGCAACAATAAACTAAACAGGGGGGATTTTTGTTGAATGATTTACTAAATGAAATAAGAATGCAAATAAAGAATAACAAAACAGAAAGTAAATTTGAATGAAAAATCAATGGGAGAAATCTGGTTAAGGGATCCTTCTCTACCACAAGATATGGATTTGCGAATTAATTGTAGAATTGTCATCCAATTACACCATTGAAATTATCAACCGTAGATAACAACAAGCTCTATTATCCCAAACTTTCCTTACTTTGTTGTTAAATAAAACAGGCTCTTTATTTAATCTCTATCCATTAAACAACCTAGAACAAGCTCTCTAAATTTAATTCAATGGATGCATTACGATAAGAAAGATAGGTTGATCTAAGCAATAAACACACAAGCTCGGATTATTTAACTTAGGTTATATTCTCCAATTGTAATCTCTGATCACAATTTTGCTACTAATGATTAGAAATTCAAGACAATTACGGATCAAGATTTCTAGTCTAGCAATAAATCACAACCAGATTATATTCAGTTGGCCACTCAAATACAATCAGCAAGCAATCATAAGCATTAAATATGGGAGAATACAAGCAACTTCAATTAGAGAATTGGATAACAATTCCTTACACAATCAACTTACAAAAACCATATCAGGGGCTTTGAAATCACCCTCAACCAATTCAGATTCAGTTACACATGTTTAAGAACGTGGTAAATACAATACAACATGGAGACATTCCAGAAAATGAAAGGGAAGGGAAAAACTTAGCAAATTTGATGTAATTCTCTTTGGATTGTAGTTCTTCCTCTTTCCAAGCTTCCTTTCTCCTTCAAGAACTCCAAGAGATGAAAGAATTCCAGAGCTGAAGCCTCCACCACGTTCTCCCCTCTTCAAGTTATGAAAATAAAACCCTAAAATGTGTTTAAATACTCTGCTACAGTAACGTGCTACAGTGTCCCGTATTATACATGCTACAGTGATGTGTGGAATTACATTTCTACACTTCTCACACTGTTTTGATTACAACTTTCGGTACACTGAATGGATTCATAAACCGTAAATTTCTCCAAAAAGTAGACTTCGAGAGCTTTTCAACGGTATATGATATGTCATCGGGTTCATTGTATATCAATACAATTAAATCCGAGAAGATGGTTGACTAGCAGAGGTGAAAATGAAGGGTTTTACTCCATTTTTGTGCAAGTTGCTCCAAAACTCCTACAAACATCAAAACCACACAAAAACATAAAAATACCAAGGAATATAGCAAAGAAACATGGACGAATTGATATAAAAGTAATACATAAATAGACACCTATCACAGTCCATTCTTGATGAACTATAGTTTATCCTCTCGATCGTTAGACAAATATCCCAAGGAGCGGTAATGCTGGTTACAAGTCCATCTTGCACATTTGGGACAAACTTGTAACCTTTTCGCTCTTCGCTTTTTGGCGTAAGAGCTTTTTCCCATACCTGGCATGTGAGAAACAAGATTATCTGAAAATTCACAAGAAAATCGAACCATGGCTTTAATTAACCATCTTACTTCAACAGGCATACCTTTACGCATCAACGTCCTTAGTCTTTCTGCGCGAGCTTTGTAAATTTTAAGCAAATCATTTTGAGGAAGAGAGGGAAAATGTTTGTGCAATTTTGAGAGAATGGTATCCATGTGAAGAAAATGAGAGAGAAGAAAAGAAAATGGATGCAAGGTGAGCAACAGTTTTTAGGGAACTGAAAAACCGACTTTAAATAGTCACGGAGTACCGTATCCGCCACTTGACCTGGAAAAATCAATCCTTAAAAAGGATCGACTAAAGCAATGGACTCTTCATTTTGGTCAAAATTTTCAAAGAATGGTTTTAACCGTTGACCATTAACTTTAAACACATTACCATTCTTTGGGTTCTTAATTTCAACTGCTCCATCAGGGAAAACATTTTTAACAATGAAAGGCCCAGTCCAACGTGATCGAAGTTTACCAGGAAATAAGTGTAATCTTGAATCATACAAAAGAACTTTTTGTGAAGGTTCAAAAGATTTTCTAACAATAAATTTGTCATGAAAAACCTTCATTTTTTCTTTGTAGATTTTAGAATTTTCATAAGCCTCATTCCTGATTTCTTCAAGTTCACTCAGTTGGAGTTTACGTAACTTGCAAGCATCATTCAAGTTTGTGTTAAATGTTTTGATGGCCCAATAAGCTTTATGCTCAATTTCCACAAGCAAGTGACAAGGTTTTCCATAAACTAATCTATAAAGAGACATTCCTAATGATGTTTTGAAAGCAGTTCGGTAAGCCCAAAGTGCATCATTAAGTCTTAAGGACCAATCTTTGTGATTTAGGTTAGCCGTTTTTTCTAAAATCTATTTTATCTCCCTATTAGCAAGTTCAACTTGTCGACTTGTTTGTGGGTGATAAGGTGTAGAAATTTTATAGGTTATTCCATATTTCTTCATTAAAGTTTCAAATGGTTTGTTACAAAAATGTGTACCCCCATCACTAATAATGGCTCGAGGAATTCCAAATCTACTCAAGATATTCTCTTTTAAGAATTTGACAACTGTTTTGTGGTCATTGTTTCGACATGGAATTACCTCGACCCATTTTGAAACATAGTCTATTGCAACAAGGATGTACACAAAACCAAATAACGGTGGAAAACGTCCCATAAAATCAACACCCCAACAGTCAAAGATTTCAACAATAAAAATGGGATTCAACGGCATCATGTTTCTTTTTGAAATAGATCCCAATTTTTGACAATTTTCACACGTTTTGCAAAATGCATGTGCATGTTTAAATATGGTGGGCCAATAAAATCCACATTGTAAGATCTTAGTAGCTGTATTTCTAGATGAAAAATGTCCGCCACATGCTCCGGAATGACAAAAGTTAATGACACTGATTACCTCATTGTCAGGTATGCATCTTCTTATTATTTGATCCGGACAATATTTGAAAAGATACAGATCATTCCAGTAAAAATTTTTCACCTCGGTTAAAAATTTTCTTTTGTCTTGAGCATTCTAATGAGGTGGCATTTTCCCTGTCGCAAGAAAATTTATAATGTTAGCAAACTAAGGTACAGTAGCAACGGAAAATAAAAATTCATCAGGAAAAGAATCATTGATAGGTGAAGTTTCAATTAATGTCTTTATCGTTAGTCATGAAAGATGATCAGCAACGACATTTTCGGCTCCTTTCTTATCCTTTATTGTGATGTTGAATTCTTGGAGCAATAAGATCCACCGTATCAATCTACGTTTTGCATCCTGTTTAGTCATTAAATTTTTCACAGTTGCATGGTTAGTGTAAACAATTGTTGGAGAGCCAATTAAATAAGATCAAAATTTGTCCAATGCAAATACTACTGCCAGTAGTTCTTTCTCAGTTGTTGTGTAATTCATTTGTGCATCATTTAAAGTCCTACTTGTATAGTATATTACATAAGGCTTACCTTCTTTTCTTTGTCCTAAGACAGCACCAATGGCATAGTCACTTGCATCACACATCAATTCAAAAGGCAAGGACCAATCAGGAGATTGCATAATTGGAGCAGTTGTTAAAAGTCCAATTAATTTATCAAAGGCATTTTGACATTCTTGAGTCCATTCAAAGGAAGTATCTTTTATTAAGAGGTTACAAAGAGGTTTAGATATAGCACTGAAATTTCTTATGAACCTCCTATAAAATCCAGCATGCCCTAAGAATGAACGAACCTCTTTGACTGTTTTTGGTGGAGGCAAATGGGAAATTAATTCCACTTTTGCTTTGTCCACTTCAATTCCCTTAGAAGACACCACATGGCCTAAGACAATTCCCGAAGTGACCATATAATGGCATTTTTCCCAATTCAAAATAAGACCTTTTTCTACACACCTTTTTAGGACTTTTTCTAAGTTTTCAAGACAATTGTCAAAAGAGTTTCCAAAGACAGTTAAATCATCCATGAAAACTTCTAAATAATGCTCAACCATGTCACTGAAAATGCTTAACATGCATCTTTGAAAAGTGGCTGGGGCATTACAAAGTCCAAAGGCATTCTCCTAAATGCAAAAGTGCCGAAGGGGCACGTGAATGTGGTCTTTTCTTGGTCTTCAAGTGCAATGGGAATTTGGTAATAGCCTAAGTATCCATCAAGAAAGCAGTAGTAGGAGTGCCCTGCTACTCTTTCAAGAATTTGGTCAAGAAATGGTAAGGGAAAATGGTCTTTTCTGGTGACAGCATTTAATTTTCTATAATCAATGCACATCCTCCAACTAGATGAGACTGTGGTTGGCAATGATTCCCCCTTTTCATTTTTAACTACTGTAATGTCAGATTTCTTAGGTACTACTTGTGTAGGGCTTACCCACTTGCTATCAAAAATAGGGTAGATAATTCCTACATCAAGTAGTTTAAGAACTTCAGCCCTAATAACCTCTTTCATATGTGGATTTAATCTTCTTTGAGGTTATTGGGATGTTTTGACATTTTCCTCTAAATGTATTCGATGTGTGCAAATTAAGGGTTAATGCCTTTTATATCTTTTAAAGTCTACCTGATTGCATTTTTATGCCTTTTAAACACTTCTATCAACTTATCTTGTTGCTCGCATGTGAGGGATGAAAAAATTACCACCGGATATGTCTGATTCTCGCCAAGATATGCATATTTCAGTCCTTCAGGTAAGGGCTTCAATTTAACTTGGGAGCTTCCTCTTCCTTGCTTTCATTCATTTGCCCTAATTCTTCAAATCTTGATTTTTAGCCTTTTTCCATCACCTGTGCAGAATCCAATAAAGAACATATATCAGAAAGATCAGACTCTAGTTCCATACTTGATTCTAATGAATTCACTAGACAAGTTTTCAAAGGGTCAAAAGAACTCCCTTTTTGGATGTGATCTTCCATAATAGATTCAATTACATTGGCCTCGTCAATTTCATCTTCTTCTTCATTTGGTTGTTTGTGTTAGCCCTAAGGCTACATGATAATTTTGATGATAACAATACACATTGATTAATTGTGATTTACTAACATGTTAATTTATGTGCAAGAGTAATATCATTGAAATAATTGTAAATCAAGAAAAGGCTTATTAAAATGAAGTGTTGAAGCTAAGGAGAAGACTACATGTTAAAGGCACCAAAGTTTAAGAACAAGGATTGACTCAAGGAATGTGACACAGGAGCAATGTTCAATCAATTGGTCATATATATCTCTACAAATATCCAAATGACGTGATTCTTGAGCCTTTGGAAAGCTACTCAATTTATAACATTTCATATGTTTTAATGAAATTCAAATTTCAAGTGCAAGGTTGTCCAAATCATCATGCAAGTTGAAAGACAAAGGGAAGCAGCTGACATGAGCACCGAATACTCCTTTGGATATATCTTGAGCTAGAAAAATCAAAATGACTTGATTCTTGTGGCATTGGAACGAAAAGGGGACCTTAATGAAGCACATTTCATAATGTTTTTGAAGAATTGTTCAAATTTCAAATGGAAGGCCGGACATATGTGACATGCAATTCGTTGACTTGACACAGAGAAGAAAAATCAACTCACATGACGCCCGAATGGTGTTTTGGCCATATCTTAAGATAGAGATATTGAAATGCTTTGATTCTTAATGTTTTGGAAAGCTTATTGAAATACGAAGATCTTTTATGTTTTGAAGAAATTCAAATTTCAAACGGAAAGCTGGCAGAATTATCATTCAAGTCAGTGGACTGATACATGGAAGAAAAATCAAGTCACTTGAGCACCGAATATTTTTTTTACTGTTACTTTATTATTGATTAGGTTGGTATTTTTTTTTTTTTTAAATTTTTTTTTATTGGGTGTTTGCCTAATCGTGAGCTACAGATATCCAAATGACTTGGTTCTTGATGCGTTGGAAAGCTTATTCAAATTTGCAGATCTTTTATGTTTTGTAGATTTTCAAATTTCAAACAAAACATTGACAAAAATGGCAGACAATATTACGGTTTTTATGGTAGGCAGAAACTTTGGAATTGGTGTCTTCACTTGATCAAATTCATCTCATTTGCCTATAAAATGAGCCCTTCTCCCATTCATTCAAGAACATCCATCAAGCCACAAATAAGGGAAATATAATTTTTAGAGAGCTTTTATATTTTTTTATCTACTCTTTGAGGAGAGTTGTATTTTGTTATAAACAATTATCTTTGTTCTTGTATTGTGGTGAGAGTGAGATATTATTGTAAAGGATAATAGTTATCCTTGAGAGAACTCTTGTTGTGTGTTATCAAGAGTTGAGGAAAGTTGCCTTGGTGAGGTTGTTCATCAAGAAGAACTCTTGGTGTGGTGTTATCAAGAGTTGAAGGAAGTTGCCTTGGTGAGGTTGTTCATCAAGAAGAACTCTTGGTGTGGTGTTATCAAGGGTTGAAGGAAGTTGCCTTGGTGAGGTTGTTCATCAAGAAGAACTCTTGGTGTGGTGTTATCAAGAGTTGAAGGAAAAAGTCTTAGTGAGGTTGTTCATCAAGCAAGTTGTAAAGATTTCTACAACTTAGTGGAAAGCTTAGCTCGTGGAGCTAGGAGCCCGTGGACGTAGGCAAGGTTTGCCGAACCACGTAAATTGAGTTTGCACTCTCTCTATCCCTTTCCTCTTTACATTTACTTGCACTTGTGATTGTTCTTTATTATTCTTTTGATTCTCTTGATAAATTCTAATTTCATCTTCTTCACCTTTATTCTCAAAGAAAGAGTTAAATAATTTTGATCTTTCAAGAAAAGTTTTCTAAATCCGTTTTTATAAATAAAAACCCAATTCACCCCCCTCTTGGGTTGCCATACCTGGGTCAACAAGTGGTATCAGAGCAAGGTTGCTCATTTTTTTTAAATCTTAACCGATTTTGAGCTATGGCAACTTTTAATTCAACTTCATATGTTGAGGGGCTTTCTATTTCTAGACCTCCATTTTTTAATGGAAGTGATTACTCTTATTGAAAACTAGAATGAGTATTTTCTTGAAATCTTTTGATTATGATTTATGGTCTATTGTTTTGGAAGGACCTTTTGTTCCTACCAAAATTGAAAATGGAGAAAGCATGCTTAAAGAACCTAAAGAGTTTAGTGAAGATGATAAAAAGAAATTGAGTTTGAATGCTAAAGCTATGAATGTGTTGTATTGTGCTCTAGATAGAAATGAGTTTAATAGAAATCTACTTGTTCTACGGCACAAGAAATATGGCACACACTTGAAGTAACTCAAGAAGGAACTAGTCAAGTTAAGAATCCAAGATTAGTATGCTAGTTCATAGTTATGAGCTTTTTAAGATGAAATCGGATGAATCAATTTCTGAAATGTTTACTAGATTTATGGATATTGTCAATGGTTTGAAATCTCTTGGTAAATCTTATTCTAATATTGAAATGGTGAGAAAGATTCTTAGGTGTCTACCAAAATTTTGGGAGCCAAAGGTGACGGCAATTCAAGAAGCAAAAGACCTCACCAAACTACCATTAGAAGAACTTATGGGTTCTCTCATGACTCATGAAATCACCTTGAAGGAGAATGAAGAAGATTTTAAGAAAAAGAAAAATATCGCTTTCAAATCTTCAACGAAAGAAAAAGATGACTCCGATGACGAAGGAGATGATGAAGATCTTGCATTCATCACAAGAAATCCAAATTGGGATGATAGTGAAGCTAGCTCCACCGAAGAAGAAGATTGCGAAGTGGCAAACATGTGCTTTATGGCTTTAAGTGAAGATGAGGTAAGTATTCTAAACTATGATCCTAAGTTTTCATATGATGAATTATTTGAAGCATTCCAAAATTTACATGTACAAGTTGATAAACAAAATTCAAAAATCAATGCTTTCAAAAAGAAGTCAAAAATCATGTTATCTCAATTAGAAGAGGTGGTAGAAATAAATGAAGCTTAGAAAATGAAAATGAAATTTTAAAGCAAAAAGATTTTGAAAGTTTAGAAAGTCAAATACATTTATTAAAAACTGAAAATGACATTTTAAAACAAAAGGATTTTGATAAATTGGAGAAACAAAATGCTATTTTGAAAAAGGAAAATAATGACTTAAGAAATATTATTGATAGTTTTACAAAAAGCACAAAAAATTTGAATTCTATGTTACAAAACCGAAGGTGTGTTTTTGATAAAAGAGGGTTATGATATAAAAGTCATAAAAATCAAAAGTATTTTAAAAACTATTTTGTTCATGCATCTTCTAGGAATAATCCTAATCATTCATGTACTTATTGTGAAAGAAAAGGACACAAAGTGCATTCTTGCTATATTAAGAGAAATTCTAATTTGAAACAAATATGGGTTCCAAAAAGTATCATAACTAACCCCCAAGGACCCAAGAACTTTTAGGTACCAAAAAGTTACTCATTGAATGTTGATTGTAGAGACAAAGGAGTGGCAAACACAAGTGGTACTTAGATAGTGGATGCTCAAGGCATATGACCGGAGATGCCTCCAAGTTCTCAAGATTAATCATGAAGAAAGAAGGATATGTGACCTTCGGTGATAATGCCAAAGGAAGGGTAATCGGACATGGTGATATTGGTAACCCTTCTTCACCTATTATTAAAGATGTTTTGTTTGTTCATGGTTTGAAACATAATTTGATTAGCATTAGTCAATTGTGTGATAAGGGATATTTTGTTGCTTTTGAGCCCAATAGATGTGTGATTAAGGATGTTAGTAATGATAAGACATTATTTATTGGTAATAAATGTGGTAAAATTTATACAATTGATATTGATGTTAATAATCATGTGAAAAATTGTTTCATTGTTAATCATGATACTGGTTATAGCATAGAAGGTTAGGTCATGCTAGCATGGACAAAATTTTAAAAACTTCTAAAAATGATTTAGTTGATGGTTTTCCAAGAATAAAATTTGAAAATAACAAGATTTGTGATGCTTGTCAATTTGTAAAACAAGTGAGAACTTTTTTAAACAAATTTTTTTTTTCAACAAATAAACCCCTTAGTCAAGATAGATTTTGCATAATTAGAAACGAATTAGACATATTGGATATGCTTAATTTTGCTTTTATATGATAATTTTTGAATGGTAACATATGTTAAGGGGGAGAATATATTTAGGGGGAGTAATTAATTTGATTATATCTTTTTGATGATAACAAAAGGGGGAGAAATGGTTGGATTGCTTATATTCATAACAAGTGCCAAATTTTTATTTATTCTTGATTTTATTTTCATTCTTGATTTAGATATTATTTTAAAGCAATCAATGGTTTGTCATCATCAAAAAAGGGGAGATTGTTAGCCCTAAGGCTACATGATAATTTTGATGATAACAATACAGATTGATTAATTGAGATTTACTAACATGTTTATTTATGTGCAAGAGTAAGATCATTGAAATAATTCTAAAATCAAGAAGAGGCTTATTAAAATGAAGTGTTGAAGTTAAGGAGAAGACTACATGTTAAAGGCACCAAAGTTTAAGAACAAGGTTTGATTCAAGGAATGTGACACATGAGCAATGTTCAATCAATTGGTCATATATTTCTGTACAGATGTCCAAATGATATGATTCTTAAGCCTTTGGAAAGCTTACTCAATTTATAACATTTCATATGTTTCAAAGAAATTCGAATTTCAAGTGTAAGGTTGTCCAAATCATCATGCAAGTTGAAAGACAAATGGAAGCATCTGACATGAGCACTGAATACTCTTTTGGACATATCTTGAGCTAGAAAAATCAAAATGACTTGATTCTTGTGGCATTAGAAAGATGACTTAATGGGGAACATTTCATATGTTTTGAAGAAATTCAAATTCAAATGGAAGGCCGACATAATTGACATGCAATTCGGTGGACTGACACAGAGAAGAAAAATCAACTCACATGAGCACCGAATGGTGTTTTGGCCATATCTTAAGATAGAGATATTGAAATGCTTTGATTCTTAATGTTTTGGAAAGCTTATTGAAATACGAAGATCTTTTCTGTTTTGAAGAAATTCAAATTTCAAACGGAAGGCTGGCAGAATTATCATTCAAATCAGTAGACTGACACATGGAAGAAAAATCAAGTCACTTGAGCACCGAATGGTGTTTTTGCCATATCTTGAGCTACAGATATCCAAATGACTTGGTTCTTGATGCGTTGGAAAGCTTATTCAAATGTGCAGATCTTTTATGTTTTGTAGATTTTCAAGTTTCAAACAAAACATTGACAAAAATTGGCAGACAATATTACGATTTTTATGGTAGGCAGAAACTTTGGAATTGGTGTCTTCACTTGATCAAATTCATCTCATTTGCCTATAAAATGAGCCCTTCTCCCATTCATTCAAGAACATCCATCAAGCCACAAATAAGGGAAATATAATTTTTAGAGAGCTTTTATATTTTTTTATCTACTCTTTGAGGAGAGTTGTATTTTGTTATAAACAATTATCTTTGTTCTTGTATTGTGGTGAGAGTGAGATATTATTGTAAAGGATAATAGTTATCCTTGAGAGAACTCTTGTTGTGTGTTATCAAAAGTTGAAAAAAGTTGCCTTGGTGAAGTTGTTCATCAAGAAGAACTCTTGGTGTGGTGTTATCTAGGGTTGAAAGAAGTTGCCTTGGTGAGGTTGTTCATCAAGAAGAAATCTTGGTGTGGTGTTATCAAGGGTTGAAGGAAGTTGCCTTGGTGAGGTTATTCATCAAGAAGAACTCTTGGTGTGGTGTTATCAAGAGTTGGAAGAAAAAGTCTTGGTGAGGTTGTTCATCAAGCAAGTTGCAAAGATTCTACAACTTAGTGGAAAGCTTAGCTCGTGGAGCTAGGAGCCCGTGGACGTAGGCAAGGTTTGCCGAACCACGTAAATTGAGTTTGCACTCTCTCTATCCCTTTCCTCTTTACATTTACTTGCACTTTTGATTGTTCATTATTATTATTCTCTTGATTACATATTTGATAACTTCTAATTTCATCTTCTTCACCTTCATTCTCAAAGAAAGAGTAAACTGATTTTGATCTTTCAAGAAAAAAGTTTTACAAATCCGTTTTGATAAATAAAAACCCAATTCACCCCCCCTCTTGGGTTGCCATACCTGGGTCAACAGTTTGCACATATTAAAAACATTAAGTTCCAATGTCATGTTCCCAAATGATAGCTTCATGACTCCATTCCTGTAATTAATCAAAGCATTAGAGGTAGCTAGAAATGAACGCCCTAAAATAACAGGAATTGAATTGCTTACTTCTATTGGTTGTGTGTCCAAGACGATAAAATCTACTGGAAAAATGAATTTATCGACTTGAACTAATACATCTTCTACTACTCCTCTTGGTACTTTAATTGATCTATCAGCAAGCAAAAGAGTCATAGAAGTCGATTTTAACTCACCTAAATTGAGTTTTTGAAAAATCGAGTATGGAAGCAAATTCACACTAGCACCAAGATCAAGTAAAGCTTGTTCAATTTTATGATCTCTAATAACACATGAAATTGTAGGACAACCTGGATCCTTATATTTCACTGTATTATTATTTTGAAGAATAGCACTTACCTGCTCAGCTAGAAAAGCCTTCTTTTTCACAATGCACAAGTCTTTCAAAAATTTTGCATAAGAAGGTACTTGTTTGATCACATCCAGCAAAGGAATGTTGACCTTTACCTGTTTGAAAATTTCAAAGATTTCAGAATTTTGAGTTGGCTTCTTTTGTATGGCTAATGCTTGATGAAATGGAGGCATAGATGAGGATTTGGTTTCTTCTTCGCTAGGTGTTGGTTTGGCCACCTCTTCCTGTCCTTTAGAGATCGATTCTTCTTCTTTCTCACAAGGGTCAGGAATGTGTTTTTCAACAATCTTACCATTGCGAAGGGTCATGACTGACTTGGCTTGGTCAAAATAATGGTTACTTGAACTCCCTGCATTTGAGTTAGATTGATCTTTGGGGTTTTGCAATGTTTGAGAAGGAAATTTTCCTTTCTCTTGGATGCTAAATGTAGATGCAAATTTTGCAAGAGTTTCTGACAAATTTGCTAATGTTTGAGCAGTTTGACTATTGAAAGTCTCTTGCTTTATAATGAATGAATGCAATGTTTCTTCAAAGTCATTCCTAGGAGGAGGAGCATATGCATGATCATGAGAATTTTGAAAATTTTGTCGTGTTTGAAAAGGGACTTGTGAAGATTGTGCATGATTATCATTTTTTCAACTAAGATTTGGATGATTTCTCCAACCAGGATTGTAAGTTTGTGAGTATGGATTGTGATTTGGCCTTTTGAAAGTGTTCAAGGCATTGGCTTGCTCATGGAAACATTCCCTAAAGGCAGGCAAAGTTAGGCAATCATCAGTAGAATGGTCATTGTCATCACAAATGTTACAGATATTTTTTTGAATAGAATTTAATTGACCACTCTTTTTCATTTCTAAAACCTCGACTTTTCTAGCTAGGGATGCATATTTGGCTTGAAGGTCATGGTCTTCCCTAAGGTTGTAAGTACCTCTATTGGATGTCGAGGTTGGGGTCTTGCTTGGAACCTCATAGGTGCCAGCAGTGTCCCAATTTTGTGCCTTTTCTGTCAAGGAATCTAGGAAGTCAAGTGCTTCCTCAGGGTCTTTTTCTTTAAATTCTTCATTACACATTAATTCTATTAGTTGCCTATCTTGAGGTGTTAACCCTTCATAGAAGTGTGCAACTATTCTCCAAGTTTCAAAACCATGGTGAGGATAGGTATTAAGTAGTTCTTTATACCTATCCCAACATTGGTAAAGGGTTTCCCCTTATTTTTTAGAGAAATCAGAAATTTGTCTTTTAAGAGAATTTGTTCTATGGGTTGGAAAAATTTTTTTCAAAAATTGTTGTTTCATCTCATCCCATGAACTGATGGAATTCGACCTCAAATTTTGTAGCCATGTTCTAGCTTTATCTTTTAAAGAAAAAGAAAAAAGCTTTAATCTAATGGTGTTCATGCTACAATTTGGGTCAGTATAGGAGCTAGATACCTTTTCAAAGAGTTTTAAGTGCGAATATGGGTTCTCCATGTCAAGGCCACGAAAAGTGGGTAGAAGTGGAACAAAACTTGGTTTGAAATTGAAATGGATTGAATCAGGAGGAGAAACTACACAAGATGGTGTACTAGTCCTTACCGGATTCATGTAGTCTCTGACGGTTCTTCGTTGGTTTTGATCATTTTGTTGCGAACAGTTGTCCCCTTCACCCGTGAATATTTTCACATGATTGTCGGCCATGTTTTCTAAGGAAGATGATATTTTTCTAACAAGTCTACCACTAGATGTTCGTGACCAAATTTTCATGGAAGGAAGAGAGACGGAAAGAAAAAAAAAGATGAACACACAAGAAATTAAGATCTAAGATGAGAAAAGAGAACACTTATAATTTTGCATGCCAAATTTTACCCTCCTCGGAAACGGCGCCAAAAACTTGACACATCCGAAAAAGGATTGTCTCCCAAGTATAGGAGTGTCGAAGTAATAAAACTCGGTGAGACCGGGGTCGATCCACGAGGAAGAAGATTTTAGCGCTACAAATTATAAGCTAAGCAAATATGATATGATGATTGAAAGATATGACAAGATAATATCAACAATAGATGAGAATAATTAAAATACGTAAGAAATTAACACAATAATAATGATAGCTAAGGTTAGGGGATCCGCCCTTGATAATTCAAATAAGTATGAACAACCCATTTCAGTTATATGAATTATATTTGCTTCGTTACCAATATTTATACCACTTCTTGTAAATGGGTTCAAGCATCCAATGTGCCAATTATCATATGTCTACAACAAATCAAGGTTCCTAACTAGATTCGTGATGGTAAGGAAGAACCATACGACATCTAGAAAGGATCCAAGCATTTGATGTACCAAGGATTGTCGACAATGGATCAAGACCTCCACTTTACGAGTGGTGTCAAGATTGATTAAGAAAATAAATATAAATCATATAAAATAAACAACACAATATTATGAAAATTAAGCACATATCAAAGGGTTGGAGAATCCTTACTCTCATATCAAAGGTTTCACCCTTTCACCTTAGCAAGAGAAAAATTAGAAAGATATTATAAGAGAAAGAAAAGAAATTGCAAGAAAACGAAGATTTATTAATAGCATAAACATACAAGAGACAAACACAATACAAGATCTCAGCAAGGCCAAGATGCCTTAACAGGTCACAAGGCACCTCTATTTATAGATACATTCAGGGGTAAACTTGTCAAATTACAAAAGAATAATTGTCAAATATTAGATGCACCAACTTTGACAATTGGGGTAATTAGGTGAACTGATATTGACCACCAATTTTGACATTGAATTTTTGAGAATTTTAATCACATGTCTTCATAAAAGTCGTAGATATTTCTCTCATCTTTCTAGAACATTTTGATTCATATGATTTGGATACGTATTCTGAGAGATATGGTCAAAATACTGAGGCATGGTCAGGCTGGACTGAAACTGCAAATGGGTTTACTTCAAGCCCATTTTTGGTCCACTAAGAGCCCGAATTTGATGATGCTTCTGAAATACAATCTTGTAGATAATTTAATCAGATTTCCAAAACATTAAGATTTGCACCATTCTGATCTATAAATTGAGAGTTATGCCCATTTTACCGAACCTATAATAAAACCAAAATTAAGAGGAAGTTAATTCCAAAGATGCAAAGACTACAAATTAGCTTAAGTTGAGGAATTTAATGACACTATTAATGCAATATGATAAACTAAGCTCTTACTAAACATACATATTTAAGTGTTCATCAGGTATTGTGCTAGTTGATGATTTCTTCATATCCCTGTTCCACTTAGTTGTGGTTAGTTTTGTACTATATAATTGTGTGACAGCTTGCAAGATGAGATGTTTAAGAAGTTCAATTTTGATACTGAGTGGGCCGTGAGACTTATATCAAAAATTACTAATGATGAGGACATACCTATTGAAGGTGATGCAATTGTAAAATAGGTAGTAGTCTATATCATGTATATGATGACATTTTAATTTACTACTCATTCATTTCTTCTTCCTTATTTAAATCATTCCCTCATTACTAATTTGAACAATCATGGATTTTAGCTTTTGGCCTTGCAAATTAGTGCAGAGAAGTACTTCTTTGGGATAAGAAAGAGCTTGGTTGAGTTTGATGAAGTATTAGAGGTAAGTGTATAAATATCTTTGTGCTTCTTTTGAATAACCTGCTAGAGTCATTGACAAAACATGTATATAGCTGGGTCTTAAATGAACTGGTGATTGGTTGCTTTTGCTATCTTCTTAAGCTTTTGAAGTTTGGACATGAAGAACCACAGAGTAGATTAGACTGCGTCTTTTTAAGATGAAATGAGATTTTGTCACTATAAACTAGACAATTTTTTTTTTAGCCTTTTTGGCTCTCTCAAACTCAAACCAGTTAAATTCTTCAGTTAGCAGAATTATCAAAAGCTGTTTTTATCTAATATTTCATTTACTAACAAAAAATGGTGTGCCTATAATCTGAAGTTGAAATTTTGGATACTGCAAAATATCAATCATCAGCACAGTTATGTTACTTTATTTCTCATTTTTCTTGTATCAGGTTCAAAGGAAGCATGTCTACGACCTTCGACAATTGATTTTGATAGGAGATAATGAAAGCTGTTCTCAACACATATTCCAATGAGTGCCTCTGATGATTTTTAACTGAATATTAGCCTAACATCCTAGTAATTTTTCCAAGTTTGATAGCTATTGACTCGGTAAAATAGAAAGTTACATGATTTTTACCCTGAATATGAAAGTGAATTTCTTCGTAGCGTTGTGATAGTAAGTCTATTGCAGTGTGCATTCATACATACATGTATGTAGGTTCCTTGTTCAACAGAATAACACACTAGATTTCAAAGAAATTAAGAAGTGAATGGAAGAAAAAAGGGTCATGCTTGTTTGATTAACAAGAACCATTGGTAAATGGGGGATTGGGTAGCCCAAGTGCCAATCATTAGTTGCATGCTGCCTGAAAATTGCAGCAGAGAGTTTGATTACTTATGTCTGAAGCATTCGAAGATCTAAGGTTATGAAGTGTAACAATATGCAATTGGATCATGAGATGGGTTTGTGTAACACTGAGAATGTTAATTTTAGCATTGAGGGTAAAGGCTAAGAGCATGTTAGTATGTTTACTTTTTGTGGTCATTACTAATGACTTTTTGTGGTTGGTGCTTTCTGATTCTAACATTATGGAAGGGTTCTTAGATTTGGTTATGACAATTTTGTCTGTGTTTATGACTTTCATGATTTCATGCTCTCTTTATGTGCGTGTGTTTTGTGTATAGCAATTGTACAATCAGTGAGGTTCAGTTTTATGAATTTTTAATGGTTAAAAGAGAACTGTTTCATAGTTACAGACAAGCAGTTGTAGATGAAATCGTCTTTGTCCCCTCAAATTCAGCTGGCATCTCTCCCATGTGAAATTAATTCTTTTTCCTAATGCCTGTTTTGTCAATGATTCAATACATATACATGACTTGCTCTTACTTTATTTTTCAAATTTTGACAGCCATGCTTGACACTTGTCTATAGGATAAAGAAACAAAATATAAACTGATTTTTATATATTTGCAATTATAAATGCTACGCACTTTCTAGTGTTGGATCAAATTATTGGACATTCTGGAAAACTGTTACTAAAAGATTAAATTATTCAACTGCTAACCTCGTCAATCCGCTGTCTTAATTGCTTAAGGCTTTCCTTTGACAAGATCTTATAGAGTTTAGATCAAATTTGGCATAGTGGTGTTAAAATTTATAGACTTTGGATCTTCATGATAGAATATCCTATTAGAAAAGCAGCGTCACTATAATCTGTTCAAGATTCTGCGTTTCCAAAATTTAAGAACAAACTTATGGTCATTTGATTCCGTCTATAGACTTTTTGTCCTCATATAGAAATGTGCTACAACACATTAATACAAATAGGTGTACTAAAAAGAGTGTCATGATCCCAACAAGGACAGCATATTAGTTGATAAGAGTTCTGTTTTCAACTCGAGTTTTTTAACGTGCCTACATTTAGACTGAGGAAGAAAGAACTAAATCAATAATCTAACCTCGAATATGATACCAGTGTAGTAGGGAAGGCCATGAACAACAGATGCATCAAACTGTATCCAATCAGAATACCCAAACTTTTTGGCAAGCGAGAATAATAATTTCAAATTAGCAATAGCTTCCCCCGCGCCTCCAAGTATCTCTGCATTCACATTGGCATGGAAAGCAAAATTAGAATTACCATTACCATCATAATTCCTCTTGATTTTTATATTCATATAATAATAAGAACTCATTGAAGATTGTTTTGATCTCAACAATAACAACAATAACAGTTCGTATCAAAATGGATAATAACAGAAGAAAATAATTGAAAGAAAACTAGGAGAAATGAATGGCACTCAATTCTTAAAGAAAACTCTACCTTTCAACCATGGCTTCTAAGAGCTTTATTCTTTCTTATTAAATAAAAATAAAAGAAAGAAAGAAAGAAAGAACGAACTCTAATCCCATTTTCTCCCATTTTTTTGTTTTCTCATGCTTTCTTCTACATTTTGTTAAAGGTATTATTGGTAAAGAAAATGACGTCATGAATAGATACTACTAATTATCTATTTAGAATCTGAATTAGAAATAAGCAAAAGCATGCAATAATAGCTTTTGGCCCACAGGGACACATGAAAGAGCAATGCCTACCATAAGCTGGCAACCAAGTGAACAGAGTTATATCAAGTAACCAGCAGCCCTGAAAGCTTAAACCAATAAGTAGAGGCTCAACACTAGTGTAACCATCTAACAGGTCCTTAAAAGTTATGTGGACCAATGAACCAAATACAGAAGTCGAGCGGACAAAAACATAAATGCAAATACGTAAGATGAGGGATTCAAACTCTGGACCTTTACTCTCATAGTCACCTAATTTGTCTCTATTTTTAGGATAATTTGTAGAGGTCCACTCTAATCCTATTAATGAATATTGTAGAACTTGAAACAATAGTTTTTGTAATCCTAAATATATGGTATTATTGGAAAATTAATATATTTTGCATTTATAGAATTATGATGGCATTTGTTGAATTTAAGATGTTGATGTTGATGCACAAGCAAAGAGTGTTAATTCCATAAAGCAACTGGATATACCAGATCCTAACCTAGTTGACAATCTCCTATAGGTTTACTTGGTCCTGCTGGAACCATGTCAATAAAGCCTTACAGTGTGTCTTCGTATATATTGTATTTTCCAACAAGTAAAAACCTAATCCAACTCTTTTGCATTTACAAAGTCTGATCAAGAATTAAATATTCAATAATAAATATAACAACAGAAAGTGACGGTCAAATCATATGAAGAACAATATCAGAAGCTGCTCTAGACCAACGGCTAGAATAATTTAATTAAACCGGCGACCAGAATATTTAATTAAAATCTTTGTCCACTTTCTTGTTTTCCATTCTACTATTATTATTATTTTTTTTAAGTATAAATGTAACATTGTCAAAGTCATCTAAGATGAAAGAAGGTAGGAGCAAAACTTTTGGAAGAAAACACAATTAGTAATATATCATCATAAACTTGTACAAACTTGTCCCAAAGAAGAGATTTGACCAATAAAATGATTAAATTCCTTACAATGATGTGAAAATCCACTAGCACAAGATAATCAAATCATCATAAATTAACAACTTTAGTGCATGTTGGGTTGTCATGGACAGCACAAAACTCCACATTGCTATGATATTGTCCACTTTGGGCCTAAGCCCTCATGGATTTGCTCTTGGATTCTACCCAAAAGGCCTCATATAAATAGAATGCTTGTCTATGCTTATATACCCATAATCTTTCCCATGTCTAGCCAATATGGGACTTTGGTTGCACACTCAACAATCCCCCCCTCAAACAAAGAACCATACTATTTTGTATGTTTTTTTTTTCTTTTTTCGAGCCTCCCCACAAATGATCATTCATTTGTTTGCTTCATCGAGGCCTTTGTCTACCCTCGAGAGCCATCCGTCTACTTCGTCGAGGCTGCCTTCTACCTCGAGAGCTTGCTCTATCCTTGTCCTCAAATAGAGCTCAACCACGGATTCGGAGACCCACCACCTTTTGTTTGGGTCTGAGAATTTTCATCAAATATTCTCTTGGCTAAGTCAGGGCCTGGGCTCTGATACCACTTGTTGGGTTGTCATGGACAGCACAAAACTCCACATTGGTATGAGATTGTCCACTTTGGGCCTAAGCCCTCATGGATTTGCTTTTGGATTCTACCTAAAATGCCTCATACTAATGTAATGCTTGTCCATACTTATATGTCCATAATCTTTCCCATGTCTAGCCAATGCGGGACTTTAGTTGCACACTCAACAGTGCATTTGAAACCTAAACAAATTAATTAAATTAATAAACATATCGTGATTTCTCAAATGCTATCACAAGAAAAATCAATTTAATAAATCACACAGATTGCATTGTAAAACTCATAAATGAATCAACCAATTTAAAATTTAAATAATTCAATTCCAAACCCCCAACATTAATTAACATCTAATTCACCAACTTAAAATTAAAAGATTAAACACCTAAACTAAATTTAAGCAACCTAATAAAAAATTCAAATAATTAAACTAAAAGAAGTAATTAAAATCATTAAATCACATGCATTGGTAATAGCTTACTAGAATAGCCGACAAAGTCCAATGAACAAGAAAGTTCTTCCTCAAAACGGAAAGTCGTGGAGATTTCGATACTCCTACATTGACTGGAGGAGAAGGCCAGATGCAGTTGAGCTGATGATTACGTTTTCTCTTTAACAAACGTTCCAATGTTCGATTACTACTTGGAGCCCCGTACTAGTGATGCCACAAGTAACAAGAATGGCAAACAATTATTTGAATAAAAAATGGCAAGAAAACGTGAAAGGGATTTGAGGGGAAAGAAGGAACATGAAAGGAAATTAGCTAAATATTTGATAGGATAGAAAGGATTCGATAGAAGAAGGAACATGAAAGGAAATTATCTGGGGATTTGATGGGAGTGAAGGAAATTAGAAGGAAATTAGGGATTAGAAAATTAGGAGGAGAGAGATGGGAGGAAATGAAAAAACGTTGTTAAGAAATTTTACTGCCGGCCATTAAAAACCGCGTTAGATGTATTACTTTTCTACTGCAATTGTGTTAGCCCACCACAGAATTTTTTCTTTTACTTTATTTCTCAATGCCTGCCGTAAATGAGCGTAGTAAAAGACTAATTTTTGAGTAGTGAATTTAAAAGTACAACATGCACTGCCCTTGTACGATGATGGCTTGGGGTGTCGACCATAGTGTGGTTACCACAGCCAACCATCCATGTATATTTGCCAACGCTATAAAAATGTTAAAATGATAAATTATAACAATTATTTTATCAAAATCATTCGTTAAAGAAGATTCATAGGATGGACAGTCTCGCGTTTTGCAAAAATTTAAGGATGAAAAATGGAAAAATTCTGTTAATACTACTAATTATAAGATTGAGAATTGAAAAGAAATTAAAGAGACTATGATAAATAATCGCACGATAAAAAAAGTTAACTGTACTCATGGCCATTTGTCTAATGCTATAACTTGATAGCTAAAAAGTCTTTTGGATTATAAAACTATTGAGTTATAAAACTCTACAACTGAAAAAAAATTTCTAATTGTTTAGCTGTCAAAAAGCGAAGGTTCCTATTGTTGGAGATAAAAAGTTTAAAAGAAACATTTATATTATAAGTTACAATATTTATTTTGAGATTAATTTTATACGTTACAAGTGTAATAAAAACATTAACGTTACGACACTTATTATTTGTAACGTTCATGCTTTTATTAAGAACTTATGGCTTGGGAGTTACAAGAATTAATTTGTAAATTATCTAAGCTACGAGATTACTATATAAAGGAGTCTCAAAGGTTCTAACATCAACATGATATAATTTGAGTATTTGATGAATTTGAGCAACCGCGACATATGAAGACAGGTTATTTTCTTCCGATGATCGTGCTCATCGAGAAGATAGGCTGTGAGCACTGGGTTGTATCTTGGAGCCATTGAGTACCGATATGACCTGCACGAAGGGATGACTCTTTGGCTTTAGGACAATGCCTTTGACATGCCTCCCAAGCGCTCAGGCCACTTATTTCTTACTCTATCTCTTTATTTATTCTATTATTGAATATATTAATCTAATTCATATTTTATTATTTCTTTAATATCTTGTTGTTTGATTATATTATTTAAATTATTACAAATATTCCCAACAATCTAAAGCCAAAGAAGTGCCTCATATATTTTAATGAAGTGCAACGATATGACAATTAGTTATTTGTATTGTGTGAATATATATTATATGTATTGAATTATTGTTGACATAAGATTATGAGTAAAATCTTATTGTCTATGATTAACATTTAAAAAAAAATGAAATGGATCTTTACGGTATTTTAATATATGCTACAAGTAGCTAAAAAATGTCCATGTTTTAGAGTCTTTCAAGTATTTGATTATTTATATATTTTCTCGTGTACTCATTAACAAAATTTTAATATTGAAATTGTTAAATACTAAAGTTGCAGTTGAAACAGTTTGGGCTAAATTGATCAGTAGCATATTTTCCGACAACTATCTTGTAAGTATATTACCTTAAAGATATCAAGGAGGTAACACAAATATTCTCATTTTTGTTTTATTTCATGAACTATACAAATATTAATTATATTAAAGTTTGTTGTTTGTGATATTGGTTACTTGTTAAATATATGAGAGTTATGTTTTGTACATATTATTATGGATCAGTTAAATATTCAATTTGTATGTTACTTGCATACATTAAATTTTATTGCACACTTACATCCATATATTAGAAACTCATTTAAGGATTCAATATTGAATTTTTTTTTTTGATTAAAGAATATAGATGAGTTACATATAGTGGTTTTTCAAACCTTTTATGAGTTTTTATTATGGTCCAATAAATATTTCAGTTATTAAAAAATATTATTAAGTGTAATTATTGTTTATGGTTCTAGATGATATATATATTAATTGAATATGTGCTTGCATTTTTAAATGCGTTCATAAACTTATATATATATTTATAATGTCTTTGATCTTTATTGCATATTACTATTGATTAAGAATTCAATTTATGAGTTACTTGCATGTATCAAATTTTGATTACACAATAAAGCATGTTTTTTTTTCAATATATTTAATTAGAAACTTATATGTATGATGGTGTGCTATTAAGTCATAGTTTCTTGTGGCTATCATGCATATTAGATGATGACATCTAAATAATTGATTACTAGAGTATGTTAAGAAGACTGGTAGATTATTATGATAATTTATGTGATTGTATTAAATGAAATATTAGCATAAATGCTAATGATTATTGTTAAATATATATATGAGTTATATATTAGATTTGTAATTTTAGCAATAAATATCTTCTTAATGTGAAGATTGAAAAGATATTACTTAATGTGGGGCTTTTCTTTATTTGATTACTGTTAATGATTTATGATATTTGGGAAAAAAATGATATTATAAATTGTTAAATGATTATTAATTTTGTGTATAAGTTTGAAAAAATTATTATTTATAAAGTGATTAAGTGCTTCATCAATTTTTTTTATTGTGCCTTTGATATTCTTATGCTCTCTAACATTATTTTGTGAAATATTTAATATTATTTAAGAGAGCTAGTGGAAGCAATCATCAAAATAATGGGAACAAGTTCTCCAAGATAAAATCAATGAGAGATTGTGCAATTATAAAAATTTTCAGCACGCTATTTAATTATTTAAATTATCGAGGGGGATGTGCTTAAGCTCAAAAGAGAGTCACCTAGGGAAGTAACCCAACCTCTGTGATTGGAGATCCCATGAAGGAGGTTCAATGGGTAGGAACAATCCATACTGCGTGACTTGTTAAGCACAACTATAATGACATATCTTAAAAGAGATATGATCCTGCTCATCCCTATGACAAAGTGCTTTTTATATGTGATGTTAGGAATGATATTTATCCTGAATGAGTCCAAATGCTAGATACTCTTGTGAGGTATAGGTCACATATACCTTTTGAGGACTCACCTAAGTGAGAGCGTCGTGAGGGCCGCGACTGTGAGAATTGGGCTGTTCTCTAAAACTCTCATGAGAATCAAGATTGAGCACATGATCATTAATAGCGCTAACCCGCCAAAACCATGTCTTCATCGATATTATGTGTATGATAGTTTGAAGTTTGGTCAAGAAATCGAGTTCAAGACTTTGTTCACTCAGGTTTCTCAAATAGATACTATCAACACTAAGTGTAGGTTTAAACCCGAAAGGTACCTATACCCATTGCACAATAGAATGTTGCTCTTTATATATAATTTTTATTTTATGAGTATTTTTATCTTGATATTTTATTTTAAAAAGCTTTAAAGTTTTAAACCTTTTGTGGGAGACTGTTGGAGATAAAAGGTTTAAAACAAACATTTACATTATAAGTTACAATATTTATTTTGAGATTAATTTTATACGTTACAAGTGTAATAAAAACATGAACGTTACGACACTTATTATTTGTAACGTTCATGCTTTTATTAAGAACTTATGGCTTGGGAGTTACAAGAATTAATTTGTAAGTTACCTAAGCTACGAGATTACTATATAAAGGAGTCTCAAAGGTTCTAACATCAATATGATATAATTTGAGTATTTGATGATTTTGAGCAATCGCGACACATGAAGACATGTTATTTTCTTCTGGTGATCGTGCTCATTGAGAAGATAGGCCGTGAGCACTGTGTTGTATCTTAGAGCCTTTGAGTACCGATATTACCCACACGAGGGGAGGACTCTTTGGCTTTAGGACAATGCCTTCGACATACCTCCCAAGCGTCCATGCCACTTATTTCTTACTCTATCTCTTTATTTATTCTATTTATTGAATATATTAATCTAATTCATATTTTATTATTTCTTTAATATCTTGTTGTTTGATTATATTATTTAAATTTATTACAAATATTCCCAACACCTATTATTATTATTATTATTTTTTTTAAATTTTTTTCAATGCACCAAATTAAATGAGGAGAAATATGTTTTACTTTCGTCATTTTTTGTTTTTGTTTTAATAGATTAGAATGGCTTTACTTTCATTAATTTGAGACTCCAAAATTAAGAAACCTTTTGCCAACATAACAAATAAATATTAACAAAAAGCCTGAATTTACCCATATTTGTGGATAGTGTAGAGTTTTTTTTTTTTTTTCTTTTTTAAGCCATATATATGTAGCAATGGCAGTACTGCCGCTTAAATTTTTTTTTTTTACAAGATTTTCACTACATAGAGATTTCTGACCTACTTGGGTGTGACCAATATCTTGCTTTTCAGAAAACAAAAAAAAAAAATTTCTAGATAATGAAACCCATACACTTTTTGCGGAGACAACAGTTTCCAACACTGAAAAATGAAGATGCTAGAGAAAAAGAATAATATTTAGTTGGGTATAGAAAATAAAAAGAATTATGCAATAAATAAGAAATAATAACTTTGAGGGTTTATTTTAGTATCATAAAGGGTGTGTAGACAATTATTGAAATTTTTAAGTCTTATAAATTGTTGTATAGAAAAAATAGCATTTAAAGAACTAAAATAGCTGCAAATAGCTCAACTTTATCGACATGTTTATGAAAGATGCAAAATGAATAATGACAGATAAGTTACAACTAAAAGGCAAAATATTCTTTAAACAACTTTTCCATAAAACGATGGCTTTCCAAGTAGAAAGAAATAAAAAAACAGCAGATAATGGTTACTGTGATAATTTTTTGACTTTTTGTTTTCTAATTTATCAATTTATTGTAATATTAAAGCCTTTTAGATTTTTTTATATATATTGAATTTAATCATGTATTATTATAATATTTTTAAGGCAAACAAAAAAAATATGAAATTACCTTTCTACAAAATATTCTATATATAGCTACTTTCTAAATTGCTACTAGAAGCTTGATGGTTGAACTTTAAAGTTAGAATCTCTTTTGATACCAAATGAGAAAAGCTTTTGTGAAAACTAAAAGAGTCATTAGTTGACTCTATTCGACTATTAATAACAGAGATAGTATTTTGATCTGAGGAGTTCAGATGTTAAAAAAAAAAACAATTACATAAAATTAGACTCTAATATGTAAAACTAAATTACTATAAAAATAATATAATATCATTAAGGTTCAAAACTAAACTCAAACAAATTCCTATCTATTTTGGGTTTCATAAAAAGAGATTTAAAAAAAGAAAAAGTAGTAGAGATTAAAGTTATGTTATAAAATACTAACAGAAAATAAAATTGATAAAAACGGCATAAACTCTTAAAACATTTTAAATTTATCAGATGGCTGCAAAAAACATGCAGTAGCATATATATGTCAATTACATGAGAAACAATTTTAAGATGATAAGCAAGAATTATTATTTCATCAAGAAGGTCAAAATAATTAATTTATTTGGGAAGGTGATTTCGGATTATTTAATTTGGTGGCAGATGGAAAAACTGTAACAGGTACTACTACTGAGATTGAAATTTTAGTAGCTAGCTACGTTCAGAGCTGCATATATAATAATCACCTTGCTTTTACATATTCAATGAGCAATGTCTAATGATATTCTCTCTCAATTACTTAAATAATAAAATTAAGATCGTGAAGGATAAAGCAAAGCTTTTAGTTAGGTCTAGAAAATGGAAACAGATGGAGTTTAGATGTTTAAAAAAAGAAAAAAGAAATTAAAACCATGATATAATTAGTTTAGTTGGGAAAGTCAGTTTCCATAATTAAAGGATTGAAGATGGAACAAGTCTAGCACTACCACCAAGATTGAGAATAGATTTCTCACATTTGCATAATAATCACATTTTGCAGATTTTAATTTAAAATTGGATGCGTTGCAGCTAAAGCCCGCCAGTAAGATAATAAATTTCCACCGTGAAAATGAATACAGTAAGGAAAAAAGAAAAATGTTTACTTAGTGCATCGAAAGTAAAATTAAAGAACTAATGAAAAAAATAAATAAATAAAAATAATAATTTTGGCTGGTTTATTTTGATATCATAAATAGTGTGTGGAGTAGTATTTAAATATTTAAATTTTATAAAGGATGTGTAGAAGGATTGAGTGTTCAAAGCACTAAAATGAGTGCAAAAACCTTCGTCCTAATCAAATTGTCTATCGTAGGTGCAACATCATGAGAAACCAATAATTTATGTCTAAGCGATAAAATCTTCCACAAATAACTTCTATTATATAATCAAAATTTAAAAAAAAATTTAGCACAAAATATAATATAATATTATTAAACAATGAGAGTAAAACCCTAGTTTTAGTGGTGGAAATAGACCCACTTTAAGAAATATCAGGACAGAGATACCACTTTACTATACTGATTTGGTAAGCTTACCCAATGAGATGCCAACACATTATCATAGATGGGTTGAAAAAAAGTAAGGAAGAGAAGATGATTTAGCAACGATATCCAATTAAATGATGTCAAGCCTGATGGATGGTTGAAAAAAATGAAAAAATAACCACTCTCAACGCATAACTTAATATTAGTAGTTAGACATTTCACTTGAGTATGATGACTTAGTATACTTGTCCTTAGTATTTTCCGGTGAGACTGACGCCTGCATGATTCTATATATAGATTGTGAGCTCAATCAATATCATTGTACATTGAGTTTACACGTCGTAGATGTTTTTGTAATAACTAATGGCATCATTCATCGCATCAACCCCTATTTCTTCTTGCTTTGCTTTCCAATATCCTAGAGTGTTATTTATCTCAAAAAGAACTACCTGCAAAATCACTTTGCACAAGCCAGTCCAATGCATTGCTACCAGCTCTCAGTCTACTAATTTAACCCAACTTGTTGATTCAACAATTGCAAGGCGATCAGGCAACTACGAGGCTAACGTTTGGGACGATAATTATCTGCAATCATTGAAAAGTGATTATGTGGTAGTAGTCCATCCAGATTGTCATCTTCTTTTAATTGTTCTTCCCCTTTTTGGTACGTAACATTTTACTTTGTTAACTAAAAATGAACTTGATTTCTGTAGGGAGATGCATACAGAAAACGAGCAGAAAATTTGAAGGATCGAGTGAGGAAGATGATTAAAGATGTGAGCAAACCATTAGATCAACTTGAGCTGATTGACACCTTGCAAAAGCTTGGATTGGCTTATCACTTTGAAGAGGAAATAAAGAACATATTGTACGCTCTCCACAACACTAGCGATGATAAATCATGGAAGAAAGGAAATCTGTATGCATCTTCTTTGGAATTCAGACTCCTAAGACAACATGATTATCATGTTTCTCAAGGTAGCGAAGATCTTTTTCTCTTTGTTACACGACTCAATAATAGATTTCGTCACCTTACTGTGCCATGCTGCATGAAAATAACTTGGTTTTATTTGATTGCAGAAATTTTTAATGCTTTTAAGGACAAGACGGGCAGTTTCGATCCTCGCCTTTGTGATGATATAAATGCAATGCTCAACTTTTATGAAGCTTCGTTTTACGGTGTGGAAGGGGAAAGCACCCTGGAAGAGGCCAGGGAGTTCACTACTAAGCATCTTAAAGACCTTAAAATGGATGCTGTGGAACAGAATCTAGCAGTGGATGTGAAGCGTGCGTTGGAGTTACCTTTTCACTGGTGGCCGCCAAGAGTATTTGCAAGGTTTTTCATAGATGTATACGAGAGAAGAGAAGACAAGAACCAATTTCTACTCGAGCTAGCAAAGTTGGACTTCAATTATGTGCAGGCAATTCACCAGGAAGACCTTAAAGACTTGTCAAGGTAAGTTTGACTGCTTCTCATGATTGCTTATTGCATAATTACTCTTATTGTTAAATAACCATCCAAGTTGATTGAATCATTGAGTTGTGGCTGCGTGTGAAGGTGGTGGCAGAATAGTTGTCTTGGAACCAAGTGTACTTATGCCAGGGACAGGCTGGTAACATCATTCTTATGGGCTGTGGGAATCGCTTTTGAACCTGAGTACTCATTCTGCAGAAAAAATATTGCAAAGGCCATTGCTCTCATTACAGTAATTGATGATATTTATGATGTCTATGCTAACTTGCCGGAACTTGAGCTCCTCACAGAAGCTTATCAGAGGTTGGTGGGAAAAAAATTAACTTAATTTCTTATTTTTCTATATTACAAATGCATGCTAAAACTTTATATATAGTTGTGCCATAAGATAATGTTTTATATAACTATTTAATTAATTTCCATATATATATATATATATATGTATATATATTATGTTTATGATGATCAGTTGGGATCTCAAAGCAATGGAGAAGCTTCCGGACTACATGAAACTACCATTTTTTGCGAATTACAACTTTATTACCGATATGAGTTATGATATTCTCAAGGAACAGGGTACAGACGTCTTGCAAGCACTAAGAAAAAAAGTAAGATACTATTAAGTCCTTCTCTTCTATTAATGTTCACTATGATGTTTTCTAGTTTACATATTTCTGGCCTATCATCTTCATCATCAGTGGTCGGCTGCATTCAAAGCCTCCTTCAGAGAGGCAAATTGGTACCACTATCGGTATACACCAACGTTGCACGAGTATCTCAACAATGCGTGGCTATCCATCACTGGCCCTACAGTGTCGCTTACAGCATACGTGTCTGGGACAAATCCAATAATAAAGGAAGAATTAGAATTTCTAGGAAACGATCCTGAAGTGTTATACTTGGGATCTGTGGCTTTCCGAATTCAAGATGATTTGGGAACAGCTTCGGTATGTAATAAACTACCATTATTTACTTTGGAATATTATTCGTTATAATATGAATTAGTTGTCTTCTTTTTCTTTTTATTCGTTCTTTTTAGGATGAGATAGCGCGAGGGGATGTTCCGAAAGCAATCCAATGTTACATGCACGAAGCCGGTGCTTCTGAGGAAGCTGCTCGTGAACACAACAAGCATCTGACAAGGCAGATTTGGAAGAAGCTTAATGCATTAAAAGTTGCTAAGAATACTCCCTTATCTCAAAGGACTATTGAATATATATTGAACCTTTTGAGAAGCTCACACTTTGTTTATCTGCATGGAGATGGGCATGGTATTCCTGACCGAGAGGCGACATCGTCATTGTTTTTTCAGCCAATTCCTCTGTAGGAGAAAAACTCTCAATTCAACTCTTGCATCATCTCCTTTGTAGCAAGGCTGATGAATATTAATTAAGATGCATGTCGATGAAAATTTCCTTTATGAGAACACATTCCATAAGCTTTCTTCCAATGCCTAAAATAATTTCACTCATCAATCGTTACCGATATTAATCGAAGTACAACAAGAGATAGTACATTTACCATTTGAATAGCAAAATTCTTTTAAGGTTAGGTAAAAGCAAAATAAAAGCCTAAAAATGAATTTGATGAGTACTTATCCAAATTAGGGCCGGAGTATTATCATTTAGATGATTTAATAAGTATGTATGCAACAGATAGCATTAGAATTTGCATAATTCAAATGGTATCATCTTGTATTAGTGAAATAGAAAAACATTCAGTTGGATATATATATAGAATAAAAGGTATAATGAGAGGGTTTATTTTAGTAGCATAAAGGATGTGTCCATAAATTGATAAATAACAAAATTGGTTGTTTGAAGTATTAAAAGTGCGGGAAATCGCTCAAGCTGCCAACATGTCTATTATAATAAATGCAAAATGCACAATTATAAACATAAATGCTGTTATGAAAAACGTGAAAAGTGTGGCCACATGTTACATGTGAAAAGTGTGGAGTTCCACCACTTCATTCTAATTGTTTAAGGCAAGTTGGTCGGGGACTTGGTTTTTGACATCCTCTACTGTATAACCCCCACCAGCCCCCCACCCCAATAACCTTAGATGAATAAAATAGATACGGGCTTCCATTCTCTTAATCTATTTTTTCTCTTTCATTATTATATGGCTTTTACTTCTCTCCCTTTTCATTCAGTTGCTCATAGCCCACACATATTAAATTAAAATGTTTATTCTCTCATCTCCTTGGTTGTCTATCTATTTTATAATATTTATTACTTATACAATCGCATATCATCCATTAATTTCTAATCTTTTCACTTACACCCTCACACTATTATTACTTTAATATTTTATTTTTATAGCATGATATGCTTTGATCTTGCATTTTAGATTTTACATATGATGAATTATTGATGTTGCAAAGATTGATTCAAAATTTCAAGCCCAAAGATTTGATATTGGGACTTGAAGTTTCATACTTAATATTTGAAAGTAAGACCTGAAGCTCTTACTAAACCAAAAAAAATTGTTAAATGCAACGAGACATAAATCATTACATGATGTGACCAAAAGATCACATTTTATATTGGTAGTGTTCATTTTATATGCGAAACCTGAAGTTTCCATATACAAATCGGAACCAGAAGTCCACACAAATTTAGTTCTCTACAAGGTAAACCATTAAAATATCAAAAGTTTGGTTTTTGTTCAGACATGATTATGAAGTTAGCCTTGAGAAATGGGAAAGTTTATACAATGCTCCGCTCGAGTCACGCAAAAGAAATCTTTTATGTGACCCGAAGTTCACTACAAGTGGTTAACTTTACTGGTAGAAAATATTGGACGCATGCAAGGGTGACACTAACCATCGGGCTACACCCCTTTTCAAGTTCACTAAAAATGCACAAATAAAATATTCATTATGAAGTAAACCTGAAGTTTGCTAATGCTATGAAAGAACATGAAGTCCTAGAATTTTAGCATTAAAACTAGAAGTTTTAGATTCTTATTAGAAACTTGAAGTTTCTAAACCTATATGAATATCTATTGGACTTGAAGTTCCATAGAATAATTAAAATATCAGACCTGAAGTTCTGAAATGAAATATCAAACATGAAGTTTTGATTAATTTATGAGAAATGGCAAACCTGAAGTCTTGAGCAATTAAGTTAAAATTATTAGAACCTGAAGTTCTAAATTGAATGATTAGAACGGGAAGTTCCAAAATAGAAATTTTTGGAGCCAGAAGTTCTAAAAGGTTGTAACATTGAAATATTTAGAACATGGAGTTCTAAATTCAAATCATTAAAACCTATTGTTCTAAAATTGAAATATTTAGAACCTAAAGTTCTAATTCCAAATCATTGGAACTTGTTGTTCTAATTGTCAAATATTTAGAACCTGAAGTTCTAGATTGAAGTTATTAGAACTTGAAGTTCTTAATATTTATGTCTATTTATATTCCGTCATTCAATTTACTATATATTAAGGTTATCCTTACAAATAAGCTCTGTAGCTGCCATTAAATTGGATCTTCTATATCAGAAAATAAGAATAGCCTTTGAGTTATTTGAAAAAGTATTTTTCTCCACTTTTTCTTCGGTTTGGATACATTTGAAAATTGCTTGAGAAAAAAATTTGTAAAATTTTTAAGAACATTTTGTATTCAGAAAGATTTCCAAAAATGTTTGGTTTCTTTTATGACTCTAAAATTCTTATATTTTAAAATAGACATCACAAAGATTATCTAGAATTTTGTTTGAACATGTCTGCATTTATACAAAAACTATTATAACTGATGAATCATCTTGCAAAAAATGATTCTTCTATATTTTTATAAGCTCAAAAAATATTTCAAGCAAAAGTTCTTTTGCTCAAATTGAAGGTCTATACGGTTTATCATGAATTTTCAAAGTTTGAATAGTAGATCTGGAATCCCTTATTTTTAAACCAAAGCATGGATAATGAACTGATTTTGATTGACATCTACTTGAGAAAAAATTCTCATTTTTGGCATGTGTAACCTTTGATGTGTGTTCTTTGAATTTTGAAAATTTTATGATTTTTGGATCTTCGTAGAAATTGTTATGATTTTTAAAAAAATTACTTTTCAAAATTCAAGTATGCTGGACAAAATTTGAAAGTTGGAAAAACTAGTTTCTTCAAGGGTTTCAAGGTCATTTTGATATGATATTTTTTGTAAAGTATCTTGCTTGTATCTAAATGAATAGCATCAATTGTCTAAAAATCATCCAATTAAGTGTATATATCCTATTTGGGTTTGAAAATATGAAGTCGATTCCAAGAAAGAAAGGTGAGGATGTTTGTTTAATTTATAATGCAATAACACACACTATGCTTCAAGGTAAGAAATATATTTTTTTTTCTTGAACTTGACCATGATTGAAGCAAAAGTAAATACTATATTAGGATCTACAAACCTGATAGATGGCATCGAAAGAGCCATGATCTTATTAGCAAGTGAACCAAAATATTGGTCCATAATGCTTTATATTCAAGTAGATCAAGAAGAAGTCTACTTAATTTCAGAGATATAAGAAATAATGGAGATCATATTGAAACTTCACATGAAAATAATATAGAATATCTCTGTATTACTTCCAATGTCTCATGCCAGAAGCAAATCCTAGAAAAGATCCATGTTTTATTATCTAGATTATATTATGTGGTCATTAAAACAATTGAAACCTATTTGGTCATAAACCAGAAGTTTTTTGACCCAAAGATCTTTGTGCTTTGGCATGACTATCTTAGACATCCATTAAAGAACCTAAAGATTTTTTTTTCTAATGAAAATACTTGTATTCCTTGTTCATAAGGAAAACTAGTGGTGAACTTTTTACAACATGATTTGTTGATTGTCATTTTGAGGAGACAATATTCCCATCTTTAGGGAATGAGAAAATGCCTCCTGAAGTTATGCATGAACTTTCTAGGAGTGTATCAAACTTATCTCATATGGATCCTTACAGCACTCAATGTGAAAATGAAGTGTGAAGGATAATATATCTCTAAAGAATTGCTAATGAATTGTCTAATACATTCATAGATGCAACAAGGGTGATGAAATCCCATATACCAGTTGTCAATTTTTATAAAGAATCTATTTTAAATACTGCTTTCCTTCATAGCGCCTAGATCCTATTATTATTATTTTTAAATTTTTTCAATAAGCCCAATTAGATTGAGGAAATATATGTTTTACTTTCGTCATTTTTTATTATTATTTGTTGTTTTAGTAGATTAGAATGGCTTTACTTTCATTAATTTGAGATGCCAAAATTGAGAAACGCTTTACTTTCATTAATTTGAGACTGCAAAATTAAGAAACTTTTTGCCAACATAATATATAAATATTAACAAAAATCCTGAATTTACCTCTATTTTTGGGTGGTGGAGAGTTTTCTTTTTTCTTTTTTCTTTTTAAGCAATATATATGTAGGAGTAGCAGTAGTGCCACTAGAATTTTTTCCTACAAGATTTTGACTACATAGAGATTTCTGACCTACTTGGGTGTAACCAACAACTTGGTTTTTAGAGAAAAAAATTCTAGTTAACGAAACTCATAGACAATTTGCGTAGACAACAGTTTCCAACAGTGAAAAAATGAAGATGGTAGAGAAAAGGAATAATATTTAGTTGGGTATAGAAAATAAAAGAATTATGCAATTAATAAGAAATAATAATTTTGAGGGTTTATTTTATGTAGACAAGTATTGAAATTTTCAAGCTTTGTAAATTGTTGTATAGAAAAATTAGGTGTTTAAAGTACTAAAATAGCTGCAGATAGGTCAATTTTATCAGCGTGTTTATTAAAGATGCAAAATGAATAATGACAGGCAAGTTACAACTAAAAGGTAAAATATTCTTCAAACAACTTTGATCGTAAATTAAAATTTACATTTTTTCTTTCAAAAAAGATGGCTTTCCAAGTAGGAGGAGGAAAAAAAAGCAGACAATGATTAGTGTGATGATTTTTTGACTTTTTGTTTTCTAATTTATCAATTTATTGTAATATTAAAGCCTTTTAGATTTTTTATATATATTGAATTTAATCATGTATTATTATAAAATTTTTAAGCCAAAAAAAAAAATGTGAAATTATCTTTCTGCAAAATATTTTGTATATAGCTACTTTCCAAGTTGCTACTAGAAGCTTGATAGTTGAACTTTGAAGTTAAAATCCCTTTGGATACCACATGAGAAAAGTTTTCGTTAAAACTAAAAGAGTCATTAGTTGACTCTATTCGACTATTAATGACAGAGATAGTATTTTGATCTGAAGAGTTTATATGTTTAAGAAAAAAGGAATTATATAAAATCGGACTAATATGTAAAACTAAATTACTATAAAAATAATATAATATAATTAAGCTTCAAAACTAAATTCACACAAATTCCTATCTATTTTGGGTTTCATAAAAAGAGATTAAAAAAAAAAGTAATAGAGTTTAAAGTTATGATGATAAAATCTTAAAAGAAAATGTAATTGATATAAACGACATAAACTCTTAAAACATTTTAAATATACTGAACGGCTGCAAAAAAACATGCCGTAGCATATATATGTCAATTACATGAGAAACAATTTTAAGATGATAAACAAGAATTATTATTTCACCAAGAAGGTCAAAATAATTAATTTATTTGGGAAAGTGATTTTGGACTATTTAATTTGATGGAAAATGGAAAAACTCTAGGAAGTACTACTATTAAGGTTGAAATTTTAGTAGCTACTTAGGTTCAGATCTGCATATATAATAATCACCTCACTTTTACATATTTAATGAACAACTAATGTCCAATGATATTCTCTCTCAATGATTTACATAATAAAAATGAAGATCGCAAGGATAAAGAAAAGTGTTTAGTTAGGTCTAGAAAATAGAAAGAAATGGAGTTTAGATGTTTTAAAAAAAAAAAAAAAGTAAAACCATGAAATCGTTAATTTAGTTGGGAAAGTCATTTTCCACGATTTAAGGATTGAAGATGGAACAAATCTGGCACTACTACCAAGATTGAGAATAGGTTTCTCACATTTGCATAATAACATTTTACCTATTTTAATTTAAAATTGGATGCATCCTGGCCAAAGCCCATAAGTATGATAACCAATTTCCACCACGAAAAATGAAGACAGTAGAGACAAAAGAAAAGTGTTTAGTTAGCGCGTAAAAAGTTAAATTAAAGAACCAATGAAATAAATAAATAATAATAATAATAATTTTGACTATTTTATTATGATCTCATAAATAATGTGTGGATTAGTATTTAAATATTTAAATTTTATAAATGATGCATAGAATATTCACTGTTCAAAGTAGTAAAATGAGTGCAAAAACCTTCGTCCTAATCAAAATGTCTACCATAGGTGCAGAATGGTTAATAACAACTAATTTATGACTGATATATAAAATATTCTACAAATGACTTCTATTATATAATCAAAATTTAAATAATTTAAAAAAATTTTGCACAAAATTTAATACAATTTTATTAAATACTTAAGTGGAAGTAAAACACTAATTTTAGTGGTGGAAATAGAACCACTCTAAAGAATATCAAAACAGACATACCACTTGACCATATTGATTGATAAGTGTGAGTGGGTGAAAGGCATATTTTGCCTTTCACCCAAACCCACATCGGTGGGAAATTAATTTTAAGTGGGGAGGTTAGGCTATATATTAAAGCCTCCTCCTCCCCTTATACTTGTACCAAGCTTATGTATTAAGCTTTTCACTTCTTCCTCCCACATAATCTCCTCCATTCTAATTGTGAGAGAGATTGTAATATTTTTCTTCATAGTGAAATATTTTCGGTCTTGTCCCGTGGAGGTTTCCCTCAAATTGAGGGTTTTACCACGTTAAATATTTGTGCCTTTATTTTCTTTATTGCCTTTAGTTTATTTATTGTGGAAGGCTGAGCCGCCCAAGTTGTCTATTTTATTTATTGTGGAGGGCAGTGCCACCCAAATTGTTATTTCTAACATAACAATTTGTTTCTTGTCTTTTATTTGAGCTGCGGTAGGAGTGTTCAATCTCCTAACAGTGGTATCAGAGCAAGGTTGCGAAGGCAGAGCCAAGGGTTAGGACAGTGAGTGGTTACTTGTATGGTTATATACATGTCTAGGAAAGCTTTGTCAAAAAGACGATAAGAGTCTAAGGAGACTGGATTTTAAGTGGAACCGCTTGTGACCCCTCCAGTGTTTCCTGGAAGCTTTCCTAGTGTATATTAAATCGTACCGGCACTTACTACTATTCTTGGTTACTGTTTAACAGTGGTGTACGTATACGGATACTGTTACTGTTTACGTATACGATACTATTCAGGGGTACTGTTCACATATACGGTACTGTTCACTGCAAGACAAATGGCAGCCAAATTCAAGATAGAGAAGTTCGATGGAAACAACTTTGGGCTATGGAAAATTAAAATAAAGGCTATCTTGAGAAAAGAAAATTGCCTTGAAGCAATTGATGGAAGACCGAAAAATATGCAAGATGAAAATAAATGGGAGATGATAGATGGTGATGCGATGGCAAGTCTACATCTAGCAGTTGCAGATGAAGTGCTGTCAAGTATTCAAGAATTAAACTCTGCAAAGGAGATTTGGGATACTTTGACAAGTTTGTATGAAGCCAAATCTCTACACAACAAAATTTTCTTGAAAAGGAAGTTGTACACTCTTCGTATGTCAGAAACCACTCCGGTGACTGAACATATCAACACTTTGAAGACGTTATTCTCTCAACTCTCAACCATGGAGCATAACATAGAAGAGAAGGAACGTGCTGAGCTTCTACTTCAGAGTCTACCTGATTCATATGATAATCTCATCCTCAACTTGGCAAATGGTTCAATGAAGTCATCTCTAATCTTTAATGATGTTGCGGCTGCTGTCTTAGAAGAAGAAAGCAGACGTAAAAACAAGGAAGACAGAATAATGACTTCTCAACATGCAGAGGCTTTATCCGCCAACAGAGGGAGATCAAGGGAACGTGGTTCCAGTGGGAGTCACAATCAGAACAGGGGAAAGTCTAAAGGAAGGAAGTTTATTAAATGCTACCATTGTGGAAAGCAAGGGCACGTGAAAAACGAGTGTTGGCATCTTAAGAAGAATGGAGAGGGAAACAGCAAAGGAAAAGAATCTGAGTCGTCAGGATCTCAGGGTTGTGTAGCAAGTACTTCAGGGAATGGCGAAATCTTGTGCAGCGAGGCAACAACAGTTGTGGAAGGCAGAAAAAGGTTTGCTGATATATGGTTAATTGATTCAGCAGCAACATGGCATATGACTTCTAGAAGAGATTGGTTCTATCAATATAAACCTATCTCAGAAGGGTCTGTGTACATGGGTGATGATCATGCCTTAAAAATCGCTGGTATTGGAACCATCAAAGTAAAAATGTTTGATGGTACGATTCGCACTATCCAAGATGTACGACATGTGACTGGCTTGAAGAAAAATTTGCTATCGATGGGACAGTTGGATGACCTCGGATGTGAGTTCCATACGAAAAATGGGATCATGAAGGTTGTAGAGGCGCACTTGTGGTGATGAAGGCAGAAAAGATTGCTGCTAACCTATACATGCTCCATGGAGAAACGGTTCAGGAGGCAGAAATAGCGGTTGCTAGTTCTGGAGAAGAATTGTCTATGATATGGCATCAAAGACTTGGCCATATGTCCGAAAAGGGTTTGAAGATTCTCTCTAATCGAAAACTACTTCCTGGAATCAAAACTGTAAGTTTACCATTCTGTGAGCATTGTGTTATTAGCAAGCAGAGTAGACTGAGTTTTAGCAGATCTATTGCTAGGAGTAAAAACATTCTAGACTTGATTCATTCTGATGTTTGGGAATCACCGGTTACGTCCCTAGGAGGAGCAAACTACTTTTTATTGTTTGTGGATGATTATTCTAGGAGATGTTGGGTATATGTCATCAAGAAAAAGTCAGATGTATTTCCTGTATTCAAAGCCTTCAAAACACAAGTGGAACTTGAATCCGGAAAAAGGATCAAGTGTTTGAGGACAGATAATGGGAGAGAATTTTGCAACAAGGAGTTTGACGCATTTTGCAGTCAAGAAGGTATAAAACGGCAGAAGACAGTTGCTTACACACCACAACAAAATGGAGTGGCAGAGCGGACAAATAGAACTCTCGTAGAAAGAATGAGAGCGTTACTGAGGACTGCGGGTTTACCCAATACATTTTGGGTAGAAGCAGCCACTACAGCCTGTTACTTGATAAATAGGTCTCCATCAACAGCAATTGAGATGAAGACACCTATGGAGATGTGGACTGGTAAGCCAACTGATTATTCCTCCCTTCATATTTTCGGATGTCCTGCTTATGTGATGTATCATGACCAAGAAAGAACGAAGCTGGATCCAAAATCCAGGAAATGTATCTTCTTGGGATATGCTGATGGAGTAAAGGGGTATCGCTTATGGGATCCTATTGCCCATAAGATTGTCATCAGCAGGGATGTTGTCTTTATAGAAGACATATTTAAATGTGAAGAAAGTGATAGCACGAAGAAAAATGTTGAGACTAATCAATACAGGAAGAAACAGTTTCTTCTGAAGCAATACCAGAACACGATGATCAAGAACCAGTTGAGTCTGAAGCACCTGAAGTCTGTCGATCAACTCGAGAAAGAAGGGAACCTTCTTGGCACTCAGAATATGTGATGGCAAGCAATGTTTCATACTGTCTCCTAACAGAAGATGGGGAGCCTTCCACCTTTCAGGAGGCTATAAAAAGTTCTGATGCATCTCTATGGATGACAGCAATGCATGAAGAGATGGAAGCTTTAGACAAAAACAAGACATGGGATCTTGTGCCACTACCACATGGAAGAAAAGCCATCGGAAACAAATGGGTCTACAAGATCAAACGTGATGGGAATGATCAAGTGGAGCGGTATCGTGCTAGACTGGTGGTCAAAGGATATGCTCAGAAAGAAGGAGTTGATTTCAATGAGATATTCTCTCCTGTGGTAAGACTTACAACAATTCGAGCAGTCTTGGCTATGTGTGCTACTTTTGACTTACACTTAGAGCAGTTAGATGTAAAAACTGCATTTCTTCATGGAGAACTTGAAGAAGAAATTTATATGCTCCAACCGGAAGGTTTTGTTAAAGAAGGAAAAGAAAACTTGGTTTGCAGGTTGACCAAATCTCTGTACGGCTTAAAACAGGCGCCAAGGTGTTGGTACAAGAGATTTGATTCATTCATCATCAGCCTTGGGTACAACAGACTCAGTTCAGATCATTGTACTTATTACAAGAGGTTTGAGGAAGACTTTATCATTTTGCTGTTGTACGTGGACGATATGTTGGTAACAGGCACTAACAAAGATCAGGTCCAAGAATTAAAGGCACAATTGGCTAGGGGATTTGAAATGAAGGATTTAGGACCGGCAAACAAGATTCTAGGGATGCAAATTCACCGAGACAGAAAAAACAGGAAGATTTGGCTATCTCAAAAGAACTACTTGAAGAAAATCTTGCGTCGCTTAACATGCAAGATTGTAAGCCAATTTCTACCCCATTTCCTGTTAATCATAAATTATCCTCAAGTATGAGTCCTAGCAATGAAGCGGAGAGGATAGAAATGTCTCGAGTATTGTATGCATCAGCAGTAGGGAGCCTAATGTATGCTATGATTTGTACAAGACCAGACATTGCACAAGCAGTGGGAGCAGTCAGTAGATTCATGGCTAATCCGGGAAGAGAGCATTGGAATTCTGTTAAGAGGATCCTTAGATACATCAAACGAACCTCTGATGCTGCACTATGCTATAGAGGATCAGAGTTCATTGTCAGGGGCTATGTTGATTCAGATTTTGCTGGAGATATTGACAAAAGGAAGTCCACTACAGGCTATGTGTTTACACTTGCAGGAGGTGCTGTGAGCTGGGTATCCAAACTTCAAACTGTTGTGGCTCTATCTACAACAGAAGCAGAGTATATGGCAGCTACACAAGCTTGCAAGGAAGCTGTTTGGATCAAAAGGTTATTGGAGGAACTCGGGCACAAACAAGAGAAGATTTCTTTATTTTGTGACAGTCAGAGTGCCTTGCATATTGCAAGGAATCCAGCCTTTCATTCAAGAACGAAGCACATAGGAGTTCAATATCATTATGTACGAGAAGTAGTAGAAGACGGAATAGTGGATATGCAGAAAATCCACACGAAGGACAACATAGCAGATGCATTAACCAAACCAATCAATGCTGACAAGTTCATCTGGTGTAGGACGTCTTGTGGCCTGTTAGAGACATGAGCAGCATGTATAGAGACAAGACTGAAAGGAAAAATGCCTTCAAGTGGGAGAATGTGAGTGGGTGAAGGCATTTTGCCTTTCACCCAAACCCACATCGGTGGGAAATTAATTTTAAGTGGGGAGGTTAGGCTATATATTAAAGCCTCCTCCTCCCCTTATACTTGTACCAAGCTTATGTATTAAGCTTTTCACTTCTTCCTCCCACATAATCTCCTCCATTCTAATTGTGAGAGAGATTGTAATATTTTTCTTCATAGTGAAATATTTTCGGTCTTGTCCCGTGGAGGTTTCCCTCAAATTGAGGGTTTTACCACGTTAAATATTTGTGCCTTTATTTTCTTTATTGCCTTTAGTTTATTTATTGTGGAAGGCTGAGCCGCCCAAGTTGTCTATTTTATTTATTGTGGAGGGCAGTGCCACCCAAATTGTTATTTCTAACATAACAATTTGTTTCTTATCTTTTATTTGAGCTGCGGTAGGAGTGTTCAATCTCCTAACAATAAGTCTACCCATTGAAATGTCTAAACATTATTACTTAATATTAATAATTAAACATATCAATTCAGCATGAAGATGCAATATACCATTTCTACATAAGCATTTTCGCATGAGACTAACGCCTTCATGATTCTATATATAGTTTGCGACTCACTCAATATCATCATACATTGAGTTTACACATTCCTAGATATTTTTGTAATAATTAATGGCATCTTTCATTGCAACAACCCCTATTTCTTCTTGCTTTGGTTCCCAATATCCTAGAGCAGTAGTTATCTCATCACAAAGAACCACCTCTAACATCACTTTGCACAAGCCAGTCCAATTCAATGCTAACAGCTCCCAGCGTACTAATTCAACCCAACTTAGTGAGTCAACACTTGTAAGGCCATCAGGCAACTACGAGCCTTCCGTTTGGGATGATAATTATCTGCAATCATTTACGGTAGCAGTCGCACCTCATCATCTTTCTTTCATTAATTTATTCTTCCCTTTTGTTGTAGCATTTTAATTTAATTACAATGATGAACTTGAATTCTGCAGGGATATGCATACAGAAAACGAGCAGAAGAGTTGAAGGAAGAAGTGAGGAAGATGATAAACAATGTGAGCAAACAATTAGATCAACTTGAGCTGATTGACAACTTGCAAAGACTTGGATTGGCTTATCACTTTGACACAGATATAGAGGTATTGCATAATCTTTACTGCAACGGAGATGATAAATCATGGAAAAAGGAAATCTGTATGCAACTTCTTTAGAATTTAGGCTCCTCAGACAACATGGTTATCATGTTTCTCAAGGCAGTGAAGGCTTTTCTCTTTCTCACACAAGACACTTGACGATTTTAGAATATCTATTAACTTGCTTTATTTGAGTGCAGAAATTTTTAATGATTTCAAGGACAAGACGGGCAGTTTCGATCCGCGCCTTTGTGATGATGTGAAGGCAATGCTTAACTTTTATGAAGCCTCATACTATAGTTTAGAAGGGGAAAACATCCTAGAGGAGGCCTGGTAGTTCACAACGAAACATCTTAAAGACTTTGACATGGATGATGTCGAACATCATGTAGCAGTGGAAGTGAAGCGTGCCTTGGATTTACCTCTTCATTGGTGGCCACCAAGAGTAGCGGCAAGGTTGTTCATCGATGTATACGAGAGAAGAGAAGACAAGAACCACCTTCTACTCGAGCTTGCAAAGTTGGACTTCAACATTGTGCAGGCAATTTACGAGGAAGACCTTCAAGACTTGTCAAGGTAAAGTTTTCATGGTTGCAAAACTCTTATTTTATTAGTTTCCAAAGTTGGTGGACTTATCGTGTTCTACCTGTTTGTGAAGGTGGTGGGAGAATAGTGGTCTTGGAACGAAGTTGAATTCTGCAAGGAACAGGCTGGTAGCATCATTCTTATGGGCTGTGGGGATTGCTTTTGAACCACAGTATTCATTCTGCAGGGAAATGCTCACGAAGGGAATTGCTCTTATTACTGTAATTGATGATATTTATGATGTCCATGGTAACTTGCCTGAACTCGAGCTCCTCACAGATGCTTACGAGAGGTTGGTGGGCAAAAATTATTTTCTTCTCGTTAATTTATAAGTTACAATTGCATACTAAAACTTGTTAATTCCATAATAAATAACATTGACTGTTATATATTTGATCGATGTCTTATATAACTATTTAATTTCAATTTCCATATATTATATGCTCAGTTGGGATGTCAAAGCAATGGGAGAGCTTCCAAACTACATGAAATTAGCATATATTGCGAATTACAACTATATTAATGACATGACTTATCACATTCTCAACAAGCAGTATATATACGTCTTGCCAGCACTAAGAAAAATAGTAATATATTATTCCTTCTCTTCTATTACCGCGTCTATGATGCTTAATTTACACATTCTCATCATTAAAATAAACGCTCTAACTAATATTATCCCCTATTCATCAGTGGAAAGATCTTGTCAAAACCTACTTGAAGGAGGCAAAATGGTACCACAGTCGTTATACACCAACGACGGAGGAGTATCTTAAAAATGCTTGGATATCCATTTCAGGCCCTATTGTATCAATTACAGCATATCTCTCCGGGACAAGTCCAATAACAAAGAAGGAATTAATATTTCTACAAAAATATCCCGATGTATTATACTGGGCATCTATGGCTTTCCGACTTCAATATGATTTGGGATTAACATCTTCGGTATGTAATCGTTAAACTATTACCAATATCTACAGAGTGTGTGTGTTGGCTTGGATGTGCATGCTTTTGAATATTATTCATTACAATATATGAATTTATTGTGCCTTTTTATTTATTCAGGATGAGATAAAGAGAGGGGATGTTCCGCAAGCAATCAAATGTTACATGCACGAAACTGGTACCTCTGAGGAAGCTGCTCGTGAACACATTAAGCATCTGACAAGGCAAATTTGGAAGAAGATTAATGGATTAAGAGTTGCTGAGACTAATCCGTTATCTCAAAGGACTGTTGAATACGTATTGAACCTTTTGAGATCGTCACATTTTATGCATTTACATGGAGATGGGCATGGTGCTCCTGACCAAGAGGCAACTTCCTCATTGTTTTTTCAGCCCATTCGCATATATATAGAAGAAAAACTTCAAGTCAACTCTTTGCGTTATCTCCCTTGTATATTGCAGATGAATAACCGATAAATGGATCTCCTTTTTGTTTGAAATGTATATCAGCACCAATTAGATTGTGGCTACTACAAAACAATCGATCAATAATAATCTAATTCCAATTCCAACAATGTCATTTGACAATATTTACTGTTTTCAACTAATTACAATACAACATAGTATTTCATTTATCATTAGTTTGATTATACCTTTTCGGGGTCTTTTATAAGTTTGTTTTTGAATGGTATTTATGAGTTGACGCAATTTCATAAAATATATAAATGATTTAATTTTATTTTAATCCTACTATTATATTTAGGAGATTCATGAAAGATATAGAAATAGACAACAACTTAATAAATATTGAAATAAAATACATTACTTTATTTTGTTGAGTGCATGGACCATGCATGTAAATGAAACAAGCAAAAATCTAAGTTAGATAATTTTAAGAGTAATGCTACTCTTACAAACTATTTATACAAACTCACACATATAAACTGACGTGGAATAATGTGATTTGATAAATAAATGCAGTGATTTAATAAATATATATTAATAATAAATTATATTAATTAATATGAGTAATGTGGCGATCATATAGGGATGCCGGATGCCAGATCAGTTTGTATGTGTGAGTTTGTATAAGTAGTTTGTATGAATAGCATTACTCTAATTTTAAATCGATTTGACTTCATAATTTGAAAGTACAAAAATGAAACAGAATATAGACATATAGCTCTTTATCATCGGTTTTATAATGATCATATGTGATAGAAATTAGCAAATAAGAGAATTCGAGTTGGTTCACAAATTAATGAAATGCGCATGGTAAAACTGTAGAGTACAAGGAGTAGTTTTAACACTAAAAAAAAATATTAAATTGAACAGATACATTTGATTAAGATAAGATAACTAATTGTAACATGAAATTATCCTAATCCAAATAATAATAATATAAAAACAAGCCCAGCAATAAAACCCTAATTTCAGCAAGGAAAGCCAATGACTACAAAAACCTAATCTCCATGCTGAAGAAACAAAAACTGAAACGCAGAAAACACTTCCAACTTGTCAACAGCAACTGTCTGCCCTTCAGTACAAGTCCGGTCAAAAACCCATTACAATTAACTCAAGCACTTCCGACTCTTACAGGTATGAATATTTGTTTGACCATATAAGTACAAGAATAAATGAATTCTTTAATATCAAAATCAATTGGATATATTTATAACTAGACATGAAATAACTTTAAAATTAAAAAAATAAATGATTCATAAATTATGTGGTAGCCATGTACCCAATAATTTTTGTATCACAATAAGTTAAATAAGTCAAATTATATAATTTAGTTGTACATATATATGTTGAACTATTACTTATGTTTCAAAGATTAATACAAAATATGTTCCGTTAGATTTAAAAGTAGTGCCACAGATTGACTTTTAGATAGAAATTTAATTATTCAAATTTAAGTTTCTATATTTTAAAATATTTTCACAAAAAATTTTATAACATAAAAATATGCTTTAATTTTTATCATTGTCTATAATATACTGCTTCAAAAATTAAATTTGTTAAAAAAAATAATGCTCTTAAACTCCAAAAATAAAGGATCATACACTTAAAATAAGTTTTTTTTTTGTTTTAATAGCTGATGGTTAGAATAATCTAAATTGTCCCACACTTTTTTTTTTAAATCTCATTTTATATCACATAATTAGCTGTGTAAATTGGTACAGGCACAAAAAATTACATCTTTATTTTTTGATTATTTCTAAAAATATAAAAAATAATAAAAGAACACTTGTAAAAAATAATTTCAGGTCTATGTAAAAATAACCAAAATCATAGGAAGATTTTTGAAAAATAACTACTTCGTAAAAAAATTTAGATGGATAGCTAAGCACTCAACAAATCGACACGAAAAAGAATTATAGAGTTGTCGGGTTAAGCTATGCTCTTAATTTTTTTTTTAAATATGATAAACTTTCAATATTCCTATCATTTTAATGATAAACTTTCAATATTCCTATCATTTTATTTATTTTTTTATAAAATTTAAAAATTAGTTTTATGGGATATATAGAACAAAAACTAAGGATGACAAACGTTCCTTATCCAAAAAATGGACTTTGGAATAACAAAGGTAATTTTAAAAACTACTCAATAATTCAATATACTTGAAAGGTAAGCAGCAGCAATTTATTATCGATAGAGTATTGCAGACTTCATTTAAAAAAAAAAAAAAACATTGTTAGGGTTGACGGGTGATGCTATGGGTAGCTCTGTTCCCTATTCTTATTTTATTGTAGTTAAAACCTTTTAAGTATAGAGATGGGGCTTCTCACTTCCCAGGAAATTTGAAGGGCTTGAACAATCCCACTACTCGAATAGTTGCTAGTAAATTGGTAAGACAAATGAAATTTAGTCTACGTAAGCCCACTACTTAGCCCATAAGGCATAAGCCCAGAAAAATCCAAATTATAAAAAAATTAATTTGAAAAACCAAAATCAAACGCATGGACGCACCCTGCCCACCACGTCGAGAGAAACTTGGGTACATCCACTGTAATGCAGCGGACGGCCCAGAATATGCCACGTAGACGTCACATGCTAATGTGGCGCTTACGTGGCGGCCTCTGGTTGCATCCGCTGCATTGCAGCGGATGTATAGAAGATTCTCTCCACCACGCCAGGCACTAGTCCCTCGCGGCCAGTCAGGCAGCTACAGCTTCCAACCACGCGGCTATTTCATATATTGTGAAACAAATTACAGGCAAAATAGTTTTTCCAAATTAACCATTGTAAATTGTGCAATTAATTAAAATAGTTAATTTTTGTTGTGATAATGAGTTTTAGCAAGTTTTAGAAATGATTTATTTTGTTATCTAAGTTTTAATCACCATATAAAACAACAATAGATTTCAATAGATTTCATATAAATATATCTCATAAATATTTGATAAGGCATCAATAAATATGTCATGTAAAATATTTGACACCCTCAAAAAAGGATATTTTATTTAAAAATGTCTTATAAGAAAATCAATAAACTTGACATTATTTTTTAGCATATCTTGTTAAATACTCAAAACACTCGACAAACTCGATGATGTGCTCAACGAGTAACTTATGTAAGGAATAAATTGAATCAAGATGCTTTTTGTTAAAAGTTTAAGAGCCATGCTAAAATTCATTACAAAGGCAAATACTTGGCTATTTCAAAATTAACCCAATTAAATAAGTGCAATCAATCATATTACATTTTCATCTTTAGATTTAAAAGAAAAGAGGGGGGGGGGGGGGGGGGGGGGGGGGGGAGGGGGGGGGGGGGCGGGGGGAAGTGCATGGCTTTGTTAAATATTGGGGGTTTCATGTAATTTCAAGCCTCAAGGGAGGTAAGTCATTAACCCTTCTTATAAAATATCAGAAATGACCCTTCAGTTTTGTATGGTATCTTCAGTTGCTGAAAAATTTCTTCATTTTATCAACAGAGAACGGGACAGAGATGGCTGAGACACGCGCCTACACGCCCTATTCGATTTGGGAAGAAATTGAAAAATGTGAAAGGTAAGGAATCACAAAACCCAATTCAATAATTGGTTTCATTTGATTCGATTCAGTTCAATTCAATTTCGATTTTATTTAATTTTAGTTGCTACCATTTTTTCCTAGTTACCTTGTGTCCCTCCATGTACCAGGAGGCGGCTCGCTAGCTTCATCAATTCTGAGTCGATTGCTCCACAATGCTGACCTTTCCAATCAAACTATTATATGATATGGCAGAATCTGCCGGAATGGTCTATGTTCAATCCTCGAAGAGACTTTGCAGGTACTTTGACCTTAAGCACATTACTCAAAATTATTATTAAATTATTGTTTTTTCTATATATTTAACTATCGTAATTTGGTGTGTTTGAGCACAAAATTATACGATCAATTTGTCTCTGATACTATATTAAGTTATCATTTATTTAAAAAATTAAAACTAATATTTAAAGATTGAACTTCTTTTATATTTAAGTGCTAACGTTGTTTATCTTTGCAGTGGTGGAGAGTTTTTCTTAGCATAAAATTTAGTATAATATTATGAATAATGCTAAAACTATAACTAATTTACAACCAAGATTTTATATAACTTGAATTGGTAAGATATTATTAGATGAGTAATTACCATATTATTTAATTTGATATTTTTTATTTATTTATTTTTTTTATCCGTCTAGTAATAACTTGTCAACTCAGGTTGTATGAAAAATAGTTGTAGATGAGTTATAAATGTAGCATTATCTTAATATTATAATAAATAAGTGGGTATAAAATACTAGTTTTAGTAGTGGAAATAGACCCATTTTAAGAAATATCATGAAACTAGCACCTTCATGATTATATATATAGTTCACGAACTCGTCTATATTTTTGCAATAATTAACGGCATCTTTCATTCAATCAACCCCTATTCTTCTTCCTTTGTTTCCCAATATCCTAGAGTGGTAGTTGCCTCAAAAAGAATTACCTCCAAAATCACTTTGCACCAGCCACTTCAATGCAATATTGCTCCCAACTCCCAACATAATAATTCAATCCAACTTGTTGATTGAGCAATTGCAAGGCGATCACTACAAGAAAAATAACCATATTTGACGGTCTTAAAAGCGTCACTAATAGCACCGTCAAATTTGACTATATTTGGCGGTCAGTCAAAATGCTAAATATGTATCTGATTATACTTGACGGTTTTTTACCGCTAAGTATAATAGGTTTAAAAATTAAAAAAATATACTTGGCGGTTTTTGACCGCCAACTATAATAGTTTCAAAAATTAAAAAAAAATACTTGGCAGTTTTTAACCTCCAAGCATTTAAAAAATTAATATATATATATATATTAATTAATATATATATATATATATATATATATATATATAATAGGTATTTAAAAAAAATTAAAAAAAAAACTTGGCAGTTTAATACTTGGTTTCAAAAGATAAAAAAAATATCTTAGAGCACTTAGTATTCAGTTCCATAAATGTTTAATAAACTTAAAAATATGCACAAATTATCATTAAAGCTCAAATCCAACCATCACTTCAGAATTCCATAAAATATTAAAATTGGTTTAAGTTCAAGATTACAGGGTTAGGCTGCTTACAACTGATTCAGATTGGGATTACTGAAAACATATACACAGAACTCTCCCATTCAACTCAGCATGACAAATTGATGGGAGCTCTTACGGATCCTTAAAATTTTCAATTCATTCCTAAGCAAATTGCTATATAGACCAGTGGACTCACCAAATGGATCAACACATGGATGCATAACATTATTATATCAAGCACAGGCTTGCTTATCAGGTGGTTTTTTTTTCATCCGTTAATTTGTTGTATGAACATATCTGATTTCAAACACCCCACTAATCATAGCGCAGTAATTACCACATGAGTTAACATACAATGGCACTTCTCTATTTCTTGTACTCCATACTTTATTGGGCTCTATCTAGTTTCACATCTAACCGTAAAGGAATTTTACTAGAGTTAGCTCCTAATTGCTCCCTTATATTTCTTGCCATTAGAAACATTCATTCCTCAACAAAAGTTGGGAGAATAAATTTTCTAAAACTATCATCATATTAATATTCAGTTCTTAAACAACTTTTATTTACTATTTGTCAGCACTACAAGAACTTTTTATATATTTATCACTTTTTATTTTTTATTTGATATTTTTTTAAGTGAGAAATAAAACTCCAATCTAAAAGTCAAACCCCTTTTTTACCTTAATTGTCACTTTTTGTTTTTTTCTATTCAAATATTTATCATTTTTAAAAAAAGGTGTGACAAATACGTGACTAATATATTTATTTCATTTCTTTTCATTTCCTTCCATCTTTTATTTTCTCCCCCTTTGTGAAAATATACCCTAGCCTCCATTCCCTCATTCACCCGAATCATCAACCATGAAATCGCCATTATCGCTCGAGTGGCATCAAACTAGATCACTCGTCAATGCATCATCAGCAACTGGGTGCGATGGCTTTCAAGGCAAAGAGGTTGGTTCAGAATCGCGCATTGACCCAGATCTGGGTTGAAACACTTCAAGTTTTTGTGTTAGTATTTGATCTATCTCTTCACAAACACACACCTTTTTTGGGTTTTTTCTTGCATAAAATCAGTATTTCAAGCTAAAATTTATCTTTTTCTTCAAGAAGTTGGGTGACAGTTATCGATCTCTATGTAGGTTTTACGGTCTTTACCACGCTGAGTCAGGTAAGCTCAAAGTGATGAAACAAAAGCACATAACCTTCCCTTCAGATTGATGCTGATTGATTCATCAAAGGCCATTCAAAGTGAAAACCCCTCCTGCCTCTGTTCTAATCTCATCCCTCTTTTGAAAGGTACTTCTTTGATTCTTTAACTGCAATTTTTTTTTCATTTTTTTTTGTTAATTCTTACCCAAGCTGTGATATTCTTTCTGGGATTTTTGTAGTTTTTATTTTTATTCTAAAAGTTATGAGCTTTAGTTTGTTTATGCGAAAATGCAGAAAAAGAAATGTACTTTTTAACTTTTCGGAGAATACCTAATAAGCCAAATTGATGTTTTACTACTTTGTATTTTCTCAGCTACCAAACAGAGGGACGTACTTGGTTCTATTTATTATCTCCAGGATTATGTTTAATTACTTTATCACTTACATTAAAAGTTCTCATTTTGCATCTATAGTTAAGCTTTGAGAGCTTTCTTATACCTGCAATTATGCATGTTTAGTAAAGAGAAATTTGAACTACTTTATTTTTCTTTCCTTTGTTGCGTCCCGTTCGCTTTGGATTTCGTTTTTTTATTTATTTTTGGGTAGTATTGACCGCTGAGGTGAAACCCATAAGAATGGTGTTGCAAGGATGATTTCACATTTTTGTGAGGTTGATTGGTGACAATTATTAATATGCGTGGAATGGTCAATCTGAAAATGGGAGAAAGTTCATTTGAAAGGCAGAGTTAGAAAAAGGAGGTAAAATCATACACAATTCAGGTCAAATATGCTTGGAAATTATTTTAAAAAGTTTTTATCTTCAATGTCTTCTAACTTTGAATTGATTGTCTTGAACCTTTAAACACTGTCAAAATTCCTTTGGTGAGTCAAGGTGGGGAAGAAAACCCACATGAAATTGTTACAATACCTATTGCTACTATTTAGATTCTGTTGTCCCATATTCAATAGAGACATTTATGTGTTTGTATGTGTCAAACTCCATTGCGTGATGCTAGAGTTTTACTTCTGTTACTTACTTTTCCTGATCAATTATCTCTATCAATTTGTTCAATGCAATAGTGATCTTATTGTTTTTCTTTTCATCATGTGTGCTTTCTGTATATAGATTAGGAAATTGGTTCTATGAAATTTCTCTAATGAACCTCACTATTGTTATTATTGCAGATTATTATTCTATTCTATAGCTCACCGGCTTTGATATCGAGCATGGAACTAGTCTTTACTGCTCTGATATTGGCTTGTTTGGATTCTGTTTTGATAGGTATGTATCTACACAGCATATAGGTATGCTAAGTGTGGTTAGTTTTCTCTATTGTTTGCCTGCTATAGTGAATTTGCAGTTTTAGAATTTTTCATAATTAAAAAAGAAAAAGAAAAAAAATGGTAATAAAACCTTTTCTCTATGCAAACTAATCAGGAACTGATCTGTCTAGTTCATATGTTTCATTCGGGAAAATTCACCTTCTAATCAAGCAACAATCCTAAACACAATAAATTGCTATCCAAAATTTTCAAAACCCTCATGAGATCAATCACCACCATCTTATTAGGAAAAATAAGTGCCTATCTAAATAAGATTTACACTAGTCAAAATTCCTTTTTGACTTTATTGCCTGGTATCTCTCTATGAATCCTAACCAATTTTTCCTTCAATTGGTAGGAAGAACTTCTATCCAATATCAAATAACAAATCTATACCTATATCTAAATTAATTTATTTGTAGATTACGTTCAACCTTTACGGCCAAAGAAACAAACGAGAGAAGTTTAGCTCGTTCTAGTTTTTTGTATTACGCTTTCATGAGATGCTCTATATGCATAGAGGACTTCATTGCGTGTTCCAAACAATCTATTAATGGACTGGAATCAGAACCAAGTTAACCCATGCACTTGGTCAAACATCATCTGTGATGGCAGCAACACTGTTATCTCTGCGTGAGTTCTACATAGATATACATTTTTTTTTCCAATTGTTTCAATCTTTTTCTGGGACTTCAATGCATTAGTAGTATAATTATGCCTACAAGATTTAATAGGTTGTGCAAGATTAGGTTCTTAATTGCATTCTTGTACCTTATTCAAAGGTATTCTTATACTTTTTACTCTTTTGTAGAACATTGTCATCCATGAACTTTTCTGGAACCTTGTCCCGTAAAATAAGAGTGTTGACGACTCTTTCAACACTATATGTATGGATAGATTGAAGCAGTCAATCTATGTTTTGAGTTACAGCATTTTATATTCGTGTTCATTGAAGTAATTGAAATAATTTTTCCTGAACTGATTATTCTCTGTTTCTAAATGAAGAGTTAAGTGTATTCAGTGGCAGTGGTTGAAAGCTTTTTATCTGTATTGCGATGCTATGCAATCCTTCTGGAATTTAATAATGCTGATCTCTCTTTTCTTTCCTTTGCATTTTGTCTAATTTATATTTGACTAAAATGACATGGGTCAAAATACATTTAATGCAATCTGGAATAATATCTGGATAATGGCAATCCGGTATCTCTAGTTGTCCTCAAAACTAATCTTTACTATGTGGCATATATCCTCTCTTTCTCTCTTCCACTCTATTGTGTGGAATACTAAGACATATCCGATTTACTATAATTTATTGGTCAAAAGTTTTTTCTGATGATATTGGTATTTATGCTTCATAAGGTTTCAATACTCCGCTCTGCGTGGATCATATATGCATACATGTATAAGCAATAATTTTTGTAAATGTAACCTTTGATGTATAAGATGCATTTGTTGTGTAGTACATTGAAAGGAAACGGTATATCCGGTGAGATACCTGAAGAGTTTGGAAATCTTTCTAGTTTAACCAGCTTGGACTTGGAAAATAATCATTTAATTGGCCGAATACCGCGTTCCTTTGGTAAACTTAAAAAGCTTCAGTTCTTGGAAGTCATTCTCTCTCTCTCTCTCTGTATATATATATATATATATATATATATACATACATACATACACACACACATACACACATGCGCGCACGCACACACATACATATGTATAATGAGCCAATGTTCAATTGCCTGGAGTAGAAATTTTGTGGGAGTAGTTTTACTATGCAGTGACTGATCCCTTCATAAATTCTATCCTTCTTGACCTTCAGAAAAGTGTTTTTCTTGTGGAAAAAACATAAAATGTGCACAAAATTATTTTCTTACTATACAGGGAGATGTTGATTAAAGGCTGAAATTGCTTGATATTTGTTATGGAAAGGATTTAGAACTATTATTCCATTTGATTTAGTTTCATTCATGGCTGTGTTATTCTTACGCAGGTAGTGAAACCATCTTTCTCATGTTCTCTTGATGAATCTAGCCATGTCAAAGACATACAATGGACAGAGAAAACAAAAAATTCTTTCCTTGTTCTTTCAAATTTTGGGAAGCTATATAGTGGAGTTGTTGATGGTCCTCTTCAACATGTGATGGACAATGTTGATGTCGGTATGTTTTACCTGCTTGTCTTCCTCATAATATTTGGACATTTTCACTTATCAATGATTAGTTTTGTTGGACTCTTATTTAAACAATGCCTATCTCCATGATTATAAGAAAAGAAAAGAAAAATTGGAGTAACATATGAACACTTTAATAGATCTTTTCTACTAAGTTGAATTTTAGGTCATTCTAACACTCAACCAATTCAATCACTTAATCTAATTTATGAACCCCCTCAGATTTCTCGCTTAAATTTATATATCAAATTTCTCATGTGGCATTGAATCTGTGGTCACAAGTTTATGTTGTCTTTGCTGTCTCCTATTCATGATGTTATTAACAAAAGCATTTATTTAAGATCTGTTAAACCTTCTCCTTATGGATTCATTCTTATTCTTAGAAAATTGTTGTTAAATGTACAGGATTATCAATCCTGTTGCTTATGACATTGCAAATCGCTTCTGCGAAATGGTAGCAAATTACCATTCTGACATGCCTCATATTTTGGACTATAGCATATACCCAGGTCAGTAACCTGTGATACTTATTCTTTCGTTTCATTTCCTTCAAGTCTCATTGTTGTTCTATTAGATATACAGACAACATTAAACTGCATTTGCTGGACTATTTAGTTTTCTTTCCTGAACTGCATTTGACATTAGACTTGGAGGAATGCCGGAGATTTGTCCATGTATATTTAAGTTCTTCAGGTAAGTCTACAGTGTACTCTTCACTTTATTGTATGATTTGTCAACATTTTTGTATTTGAAAGATCAACAGTTGTTTAACATTGAAAATTGACTTTCTTGAAGATAGATTTGTGCATATATAAATGGGAAAATTAATCATGTTTGACTCTTCTTCTAACATTCTGCCATAGGCTCAGTTTGCAATAACATGACATAAAATGGAGTCTGCTTAGGTTATGCAACACTTGCATTGATAAGCACCTTGGTCAGACCTGATAGAACATTTGAAAAAGATGTAGTTGAAGAGGAAACCAAACTTCCTTATACAACTTTATGCTTGTTTGGTATGTTGGGATTATGGCACACCACACCAGTAATGACTTAGTTGCAAGACAATAAACTACACTAGATTAATTATGAAAAGGAACGATACGGATTGTTATTGTCACTTGTGTACATCATTTTGGTTAAGGAAGAAAGAAATAAGTAATGATTTATGTCACTCACAAAATTATGAGTCATGACTAATTTGGTGATTCGATATCTATTCTTGTGACATGTGCCACTGTGCTACTTGTGGTGTTTCCATTTATTTCTTTATTTTCAGCAACACATTTTACAATAGCCGTTAGCCATACGTCCTGCTTATATGTAACTCTTTCTAGAATGTTTCTAGGTTTTCTTCATTTTGTGGTTTACTTCCTGCAGGATGATGATGAAGCTGATACTGTTGGTTGTTGTACATTGAAAGTAGGGAATGTAGAGTGTATCCTTCCAAATAAATTGAAGGTATGACCTCCTGTCTCACCAGCACAAGAGTGTTGAGATTTCTGCAATTTAATTTTCTTAGCTGCAAGATTGGCAAATTGTAAGAGTAGAGTTGTAAATAGTTATAAATTTGTTTGGTGTTAAATTTTGGTTGCTTTCTCTGCTTATTAATTTAATGAAGTTTGTAAAAGTTTAAATCTACATTTTCTAGCTAATTATGTTCCATTTCCACTCATTCTAGCTAATTATAATTAGTAACAATTTTGCTCGTGGACGATTATTCAGTTTGACTTCCTTGGTAAAGATTCAATTCAATATGTAAACACGGTTGAAGTCGAGCTTGCTGTGTACAAGGCAATTGGGCAGTTTCAAACTGGTGAGTAAGTGACCTCTGAAATTAATTGGATTACATGTCTTTCTTGTAGGACCTGGGCCATTAAATTTGTTTTCCTTTTTCTAGCAAAGAAGTAAGGAGATAATCTCTTTGACAAGCTTGATACAGCTAAACTGAATGCTCATCTGAAGGAACTCATGCCTGGCCTTATAGCAAAAGTATTCCAAACATATAATTCCTCCATCACGTTGGATTAGATGGTAAGTTGTCAGCTGCAGACTGGCTTCATGTAATGCAACATCATTAAGTTGTTTCCGGTAATATTTATTAAGCTTGCTTTGCATAGGAGTTTACAGTTTAGTTTCTTGTTATTATTTAATCCCTTTTGAATTATTTTGCCTGTGACAGTTGAATAAAGGAACTAAAGAAAGTGATGTTGCATATTATTGATGATCACAAAGAAACTATGGCCTGTTTCATCTTTAAAGAAATCGATGCTACAATTCTACCTCTTTGGTCTCCTTTTTATACTTTTCTTATCTTTTAAATTGTAGAAGAAAAGAAAAAGTGTCAGTTTCCCCTACTTTGGGTTGAAATCTTTTGTTAAGACACCAAATTCCACGTCTTCTTTTTTCGCATATCGAAACTCTGGGATTGTTTGTTTTTAATTTTTTTTCCTTGTTGAACATGTAATGATGCATTCTGCTCTGTATAAATACTTGATTTACTGAACCCATATACCAAGAATGGGGATTCTGGAAGCGGTTGAGTTATCAGTACATGTCAGGCTTTGCAGTACGCTGGAAATATTATTTCATCTGGTCAATTTCAGAGGCCTCAATGATTATTTTTGCCCTGGGTTTCACAGGTTGGATAGATTCTTCTCCACCAAAGCCAAAATGGTAGCGTGCTAAAAATGTTGGCATTTTAGGTGTTGAGCTTGTCAAGAGTGCAGTTGAGTTGCTACTTGTTTGGAACATACAAGTCAGCATCTGGCTTCGACATTGTGAGTGTCCCTAGCCTCTTAGGATTTTGTGCATGGTATATGATTTTATCAGGCATTTAGACAGGGAAGTTGCTGCTAATTTCTTATTCACTCTGAGAAACTTTATGTTAGGCAGTAATTGGATTGGATTTAGTCTTGGTAATTATCAAAATATCTATCGACCATTAAAAAAGTTAGCAAGTCTCGAAGAGTAAATGGAAAAAGTAATTCTTGGTATTAGGTAGCAAATCCTGCTGTGTGGATTTATCTAGATAAAAACTTTTGTTTTCTCTGGACTGAACTTGTTTACTGCTAGTAGTCAAAATAAATCCTTCATGCAGTCACTAGTGGCCTATACGATGATTTGTCTTACATAGTTATATGTCGTGGGTAATAGTTCAAGCTTTCATCAAAATGATTAGTTCAGAACAAGTTCAATGGTAGAAATTTGTGGCATTTGATTACAATAGTCTGATGTGTTACAGTAAGGGAGATAAGTTTACATATCTTGACTTACAATTCTTTGGATATACAAATACGCTCGGCTACCATTAAACAAGAGAGATAGCATAACTAAGATTTTGTGTTATTTGTAGATGTTTATGAGAGGCTTGGTCAGAAGGGGAAGAAACCTGGTTTCTTTCAGTTGCTGGCTACACAGATTGTTAGCGTTGTTTGGCATGTGAGTAACTTTTAGCTTGTCATGCCCAAATATGCTGTTGTTCTACATTTGGTGATTTTTTAATTGCTACAACATATTAAAAAACAAAGACATAGATTCTTTCAGTTTGAGTTTTCTTTTGGAATACAGTGTATGAGCACTTAATGGCCATATTTTTGCTTCATCTGACTTCATGAATAAATAGTTAATAAGTTTGTTTTAATAAATTTGTGCATTTTCTGAACTCTGCTCTGGCGGTTATTACCTATCGATAAGGGTCTGCACAGCTTCTCTTTTTCAAGAAAAATATGTTGCCAATAACTGAATCTATTAATTTTATATATTCTTTGGTCCGGTTTCATAGGGCTATCTTTTAGGATCATGTTACATGATACTAATTGTTAAATGATGCCATCTCTAGCGGTCCTTTGTGTACGAACTGATGTTATCTTCGTGGTACTTAATAGATATCTTTTTATAGTTCATACTTAGGTTACCATATTCTTCCAATTCTACTCAGGAACATGATCTTCTACAGGTCTGGAAATATTGCCGCGCTCTTTGAATCAGTGTTTGATGTTCCTTTTAAAGTTCTCAAACGGCTTGTTTCCTACTTGATATCTTTCCATGTTCTCTTATCTGTGTTCTTGTTCTTATCTCACATATGTGCAGAACCATGTCATATGATTCTTGTATTTTTCTGGATGAAGAGTAACCCTATGCATGATCCTTTGTTCCCTTTTAACTGATAGGATTGGATATTTGACTTACAAACCAGATTGATAAACTTCTCTTTTATTTAATAAGACTTGCACATCAAAGTAACTTTTTCTTTCCAATCTTTTTTTGTCGAATTACAGGGACTGTGTCCTGGATATATCATATTCTTTGTTCAATTAGAACTGATGATTGCTGGTTCAAGAGGTACCAATCTGACTATAGCTATTATTTTCTGTTAGTTAATAATTATTTCTTATTTTCCTCTCATACATTCTTTGTTCTATGAGCGGTCATTTACAGATGGCAACAAGCTTTTCCTCCAATAATGGCTGTAGTTAAGAAGATAATGGGATTTCTCAACTTTGCTTATGCAGTTCTGGTTCTGAACTATTCTGCTTTTGTATATAATCATTTGTGCAAATGCATAATAGTTCAAGTGCAGCAATGCAATTATAGAGTTTATTAGATTTTGAACATTTTACATTGGTGTTATATGACATGCATCATTTACTTACTGCATTTTTACTTTTAGGATTTGAAAAACTTGAGAGAACAAAGTTGTACTCAACAACTTAATATTTTCAACTATTATCATACCCTAATGATGACCATAACCAATTGTGAGTTTGTTCTAATAACAACTAATCTTTTGAACTCTTAAGATTCTTTTTTTTTTTTTTGCACTGAAAGAATTTTTAAAATATTTGTCCATTTATTATACTATGAGCTATACCCTGAATTTGACAATTTGAGACACATAGAGAGAGAGAGATATTAATGCATGTAGTCATTATTAGATCTGGCCCAAAAAATAACTTCATTTTTTTATTTAAAATAAACTGACAATATAAAATTAAAATATGTTCCATGACTTCTATTAGGGAAAAAATCTCATAAAAGCTTATTGATATGTTTTTCCCAACACAATTCTTATTTATTTCTTGATAGTTACATTTTGAAGAAGTTGAAAAGTTGATTTATTTTGAAAATCTATTTAACATAGAAATGCATATTCTATTTTAGGATTTCTTTGCTGAGAATAGGCTTGCTTCTACTCAAGGCAGCCTATACTTCTAAAGGTATTTATGGCAGTCTTGTTCATCTTAAAGGTATTTTTGTCTCTAAATGGAATATGAGTTCATTAAGTTGCTATTTTCATTTTTATTGATTTCTAACTTGGACATATTTATGGTAGTATGCAATTGTATTTTGTAAACCATTGATCCATCTCTTTTCTTAAGCTGGTAAGTCACTTGTGCCTATAATGTGAGAGAATTAATAACTATAGCTTTAAGATTGTTTTATGTAAAGTATTTTATTCAATAGATATTTTCATGAAGCACTTGAATTAATATTTGATCCTTAAGGGTTGAACTTTGTTTAGATCATTAAAATGATCTCAAATTAACGGTTAAGATTCTTTTTGTTCTTGTTCACAACAAGGCGAGATAGCTACAACGGCTTAAATGCATTGAGTGCAGTAAGGAACTTGTTTCGAAAGGTTGAAACTATTATATGAACCAATACTTGGTAGAGAGGAAAAGGAAAGATTTTGAGAAAATAAAATGATGATTTCAATTGAAAATCTTAGAAAATTGTTAAAGCTTCGTGAATAGCAGGAGAGTTCAAGTGGTGATCTGGATCCATATCCTAGCAAACCAACTATATAGCATGATAAACATAGTCGACTAACCAGAAAAGTCGAAAAAGTGTAAGGTAAAACTACATATTTTCATTTATCGACCTGTGAAAACAGTTAAAAAAATAAACAATTTATAAACAAAACAAAAGGAAACCACTACAAAGCACAAGCACCTTCACCAATTGTTAAGTAGAAAATATTATCTATTGTATTAGAAAAGATTAAAAGAGTTAATGCTAAGATATAAAACTGGAGCTTGCTGAAACTAGTGAGTTATGACATCTTTTCTTGCAGTTTATGTCCTTTCTATTTGTCAAATTATTATGGGTAGGAAAGTTCAGGACTTGTTTTACTTTTGTGTTCAATTATTTCTTTGAACTGAAAGGCCATATGTTAAGTGTAGTCTTCATTCATGTGGTAAGTCTATTCAAAGTTTCATAATACTTAACCCCTTCATACAATCTTGAATCTCAACCCAATTATCAATTTGTGACTATTTGAGAATTGTAGTTAGACCACATTTTGTTTCTCTTAGTGTAAAAGTTCTCTTTTGTTCTTGTAAATTGCAAGAGAAAGTTGTTAAATACCTGTATGTAGTTGATAAGATCCTACATTCTATATAAAATCTATGGTTTCTCTATCTGGTTTTTTTTTTCTTGTCCCATTATAAAAGTCTGGTTCTAAATGCAGTTGAAAAGGATGAGACAAAGGGCTTGGGCACCGGTTGGGAATGGTTAATTTGATTTCAACAAGGATACCCTCTTGATAATGAGTAGATAAAAGGTTCAGTATCTTTTTCCTCAATGTATCTCTTTCTTAAAATAATAGGAACAAAGAGTTGATATAATATATTTGTTGACAATGTTTATGGTTTTGTTTTCTAGATAATTTATGTGGCTCTGTGATTTCATGATCTCAATGATGGGTAGACTTGTAATTTTTATACTCACCTGCTCACCAGCAAAATTCATTTCTTGATTTTGTTTGGATGAGAAATGTTATGAATTATAATTGATTGAAACTGGCCAATAAGTGATCCTGACAATGATTTGCTTTGTGTTATGCTAGTGGTAAGATAATAAAATCTAATAAGCATTAGTAGAAATCTAGTTCAACTTCTTTTGATTGAAATTTATATTTCAAAAGCATTTGAAGAGAAATAAACAATAAAAAATTATTGGCCATCCTTGCCATATTATCACACGATTCCTCGAAGTTCTTCACCAACATCTAATCCTAACCCAACTTATTCAGGCCCCGTGCGTTCTCCGTGGCTAGCTCCTAGTCTGTGACCATTACCCGAAGTATCTTATGATTCTAGTCCAAGCCATGACATGGGACGTGCAACAGCCCCAGTCGCTCCATCACTTGTACCATCTGCGTTATGTAAGTGACTATGCTTGAGTTATATGCATGTGTTGCCTGTTTATTCCTATGTATACTTTGTTTCATGATCTATGAGTTGCTTTTTCCATATTTTACTGGTATTATGGTGTAGACTTTCCAAATTTTACTGGTGTTAAAAATGATTTGGTTTAGAAGTGATGGTTTAGTTTTAAAATGCATTAGTAAAATATGGTGATATGCTTTCACAAAAAGTATCAGTTATACAGAATTCTTATGTCATAATACCATTGCTTATGCTAAGTGGCTCCTTTATACAATCTCTGGTGTTTGGATTGACTCAATATTTGTTTGGTTGGTCAGCCACCAATCTGCCTACCACTTTTTTTTTCCCTGATAATTTACGTAATATTGTATGACTTAGAAATATTGTTTTGTTGTCGTTGATGTTATGATACTATGCTAATGTGAGCAGTCTGCAAAGCTTAGTAACTAAACACTGCTTTTGAAGTTTGCCCTTCTGACTGTATACATGCCAACTCCAGTTTGCTGCATTCCTTCATTTAGTATAAATTGTTGTCATTATATGAAAAGATGGGCAATATCGAATTATGTGAGGCTAGCTTAGGTGTTTTAGATAATCTTGATGGCTTCGCTAGAAAGAATTTCCTTTATATTCTTGTTATGTTAAATGACCAAATTGAAGCTTAACCTGTAATGCGATAGGCAAGAGATGAATTTATCGCCGAAATTAACCCGATGTTCAATGATTAGTAATTAACTAACCTGCAAGATTAATTTTATTTGCTATCATGTGTAATCTTGATATCTTTTTGAGATGTGGAAACCTTGAAGCTTAAGTGTTTGAAATATCAGTTTGTCTTGAAAAATTTTAAGACCACTGATGCATATAAATTTAGATCAGTAATAAGCAAGGTTGGCGTTGATGCTTGATTGACGTTGAGTCTGCTCATTCTAGCTTTGAGCTTATTGCTTTTGCCATTGTTTGTTACTTTGTGAGTTCTTGTGTGAAGCATTTTTTTTTTTAAATCTTAATAATCAAGGGTCTACCTTTGTAATTTGAATGCAATTTTTTTTTCAGAATAAAGAAAAATCAAAAATCTTAAGAAAATGGACTAATTTGGTTGGGATGGTTTTAAGAACAGCTATAAGATATAATTGTTGGAAGGCCATGCTGTTGCTGCTATTCAGCGCAGCGGGCTTGTCGTGCAATTTCTTTGTTCTACTTTTAACTCTACGACTCTGTAATTTCATTTGATACATAGATCCATTGAAAAAGACTTGTTTTTGTGGATCTTAATGCTTGTTCGTTTCACTAAATAAGCCTTTTGAGTTTCAAGTTTAGCTATGATTTACTTTTCGAGCTTATTCGTTTCTAACTGATGTAATTTTTTTTTTGGTTAACAGAAGAGAATATTTGAGGGGCTTCAAGTGTATCAATCATGAGGTATGTTGAATCTTAGTTGGTGCTTTGGATTTTCACCATTAGCTTAATTTTTGCATTTTAAAACTTAAGTTTAACATTCTTATAGGTTTAAAGATGTCTTATTTTTTATATTTCATGTATTGAGTGTCCAAGCTTGAATCCGAAAGATATATATTATAGTTATTTCTGTGTTTGAATATGATATCCGTGTCTGTCAAATGCAAATTGATAGCAAATTTGGTGTGGGTATTTTCTGAAATTGCTGCCTTTTAGTTATTTGAATGAAGATTAATGACCCTCTTGTGTTCCACTTAATATGTATTGCTCAAGCTGTAGCTTCTTCTATTTTCTTTGTCATTTAGCTGGTCTTGGTTCTGTCTTGTTGTCGCTTATTTTACTGAAAATTAACATTTTATTTTACATTGATATTGCGTCTTCTTCCTTCTTCTTGGTGGCAGTTCGGTTCGTATTGTTATATTCATTTAACCGTGGTTATTGTCTTCTCTTCTTGCTCTGAATTTGTTAATTTATCTTCTGTTGCAGTAAGCTTCAGAGTGATGCTTTGAATGAATATGCGATCAAAAAAGTTTTTGTGCAGGATATTGCTTTGTTAAGTATATGACATTTGAAGAAGCTAACAGGGCTATTAGAGCTCTAAACAGCCAGTAAAGTTTTCCTGGGGTGAGTTCTTTAGGATAAAAACTAAGAACCCTCTTGAGAATGTCCTTTGCATTGTTGTAATAATTAGTAAATTTGCTTATTTCCAGGAACAAATTGCCATCAAAGTCAGATATGCTGATGGAGAACGGGAATGCCTTGGTAAGTGCTTGTTATTAAGTATGCTTTCACAGCTATGTCAGAACTTCATTCTCACTAAGCTTGTCAAATGCACAGTAGCTTAATAAACATTTAAGAGATGCTTTTACGACAAGGTTTGCAAGTTAAATTTTGTACGTCTGATGTCCAGTATTTAACTAGCCTTTTGCTATAGAGCTTGGGGGTGCATTATAGAAATAAGCTTGCTGAAATAACAGGAAATTTTATCTGCTCAAATGATAAAAGTAATCCCTGCATTTGTTATGGCTTGGAAATTGTCCCAAATATATGTGGATTTACAAATTATTATTATTATTATTTTGTATTCAATTTGTTCTCTTAATATATAGAACTCATATTATTTTGGTTGAATTTTCAACGAGAGAAATTAATTAACCTTTTAGTAAGAAACAAAAAGAATTTGATTATCGTTTCTTTTTAATTTTCCTTTACTCTGCATATTAATTCTTCTTTTAGGATTATATAATTGTAACTTCTTTCTCTTTTTATGTTTATCCATATAATTTCCAAAGTACATCTAGTAATATCAGATATTGTGTATGTATATTTTAAAATCGAATACTATACCAAGGTTATGGGGTGTGAATGTGGCTCTCAATTTAGAACTTGGTGAGCAAGGGAAAGGTTGAGGATTTTTGTATACCCAAAAAACTATGTCTGTATTTTTTGTTTCTGCGCATGCTTTGAGGTCATCATTCGTGCACCTGTTTGTCCAAACTGTATATTCTTTGTTTACTTTAGTGTTTATTATTTGTTCTTATTTAATCAATGTTACCTCTATACTATTCTAGTGGCTCCTCCAGACAAGTTGTATGTTGGCTGCCTGAGCAAACAGACTTCAAAAAAGGAAATTAAGGAAGTATGCTCCTTATTCTTTGAACATTTATGTGTCCCGAAGTTAATAAAATAAGTGGCATCCCCTGTTTTGGTAATTTTTCTTAAAAATATGCATGCATGAAAGGGTTTTTAGGTGGAGTATATATGATAATAAAATTAACAATTATTGCCTTTGCACATAATGTAGCACCTCTTGAGTGTGATGAACAGAAAATTTTGAAGGAACTAAAATATTGATGTATGAGATTTGGTGTCCAGTTTATGAAGGATTATAGCAAATGAATGTAGGTTTTTTATAATTATTATTATTACTATTTTAAAAGTTAAGACTTGTATTAATAGGGTAAAGAGTGTGTACTAGATGTCCACATAAACAAGGATGCCTTGAGAGTAAAATCAATTATAAAATAGAGTATATAATTCTTTATTACTATAAAAGTAACCTTAACCCTTAGTGCCAAGCACCTCAAACAAAATAAATAGCTAAAAACCCCTTCCATATTGCTATTTATAAATATGGAATTGTTATGGCTAAACATGTAAGTCACTTTCGGATAGAAAATAAGCCTTCTTATACTTTAAGGACTGAATGCCGGTTCCATGAAGAAGACAAAAATTTCTGTGTATATAAGCATGCACACAAGATTAATTTTGGTTATATTCTCACTTTATGCATCTAAGAACATGTGAATCATATAGGAATATTTTCTGTCAGATATTTGCACCTTACGGTCACGTTGAAGATATCTACATTTTTCGTGACTATCAGAAGCAAAGTCGTGGTTTGTCCAACTTCTCATATTTTTGCTTTATGCCTTTCTTAAATCAAGCACACTGGTATGGACAAAATATTGGATGGAAATTTTGGCTCTTGTGCTTCATGAAAAATTAAATGTTATGGGGGTTGTCTTTCCAGTTAAAGTAGTTATGGGGGTTGTTTTTCCAGTTAAAGTAGCTCCTACATATTGGCCTCTGTTTTTTTTTTTTTTTAATCATGTGTGCACCACTTTCCTTGTGGTCTTGCGCCCTTGAAGGGTGAGACAAGAAAGAACAGAAAGAAAGCTGGATGATCCATCTATTTGTTTCAGTCACAGTTGCTGTGCATGAATTGGTGACTTATGTATCACAGACCTTCTATTTGACTTTGTACTTATTGCTGTTTTACTGCCACAAGTATGTCCCATAGTTTCTGATTGAAAGTTTAGAAGTATCATATATTTTGTGTTTGAGCATTCCTTTGCATTTGTTCTGAGATAGATTTTGTATTTTTTGAAGGTTGTGGATTTGTTCAATTTTCTCATAGAGATATGGCACTGGCAGCAATCAAAGGATTAAATCGAATTTTCACAATGAGAGTAATGTGTATTTAATATTTTTGCTTGTACCACTGCTTTGTTTATATTGAAGGTTATTGAATTATCTTTTATCCGTTTCCATTTTAGGGTTCAGATCAACCATTGATTGTTCGTGCAGATCCTAAAAACCCCAAGACTGGAGAACAAAGGTTTTGCTTCTTTGGTTTCTTTTTACCTTATCAATATTTGTGGGAGCTAAGAATCATGTGTTGTATGTTCTTTGAGATTTGAGTCAATTTATTTAATTTTTAATTTTGATCATGTCATTGCTAGTTATTTAGTTAGTCCTCTGTACAACATTTATTCTCACTCTCTCTTGATGTGGTTTTTTGGTTCATATTTGTATTTTCTTTTGATTAATCATCAATACAATTTTTTTAAGTAGCAAAAATTAGTACTATTATGTTTCTTAAGCAGCAAAAACCATATCTGTCGTTAGCAAGCCATATTTATCGAGTAAAAAGCGATAAGAGCAAAAAGCGATAAATATGGTACAATACAAAATGGAATCATATTTATTTGTCAATAATCGCCACTTATGATGAAATTTTAAAAATTTCATCGTTAGCAAGCCATATTTATCGGGCAAAAAGCGATAAATATGGTACAATTCAAATGGAATCATATTTATCGGTAAAAAAGCATCAAATATGATGAAATTTAAAAAATTTGACCGTTAGCAAGCCATATTTATCGGGTAAAAAACGATAAATATGGTTCAATTCAAAATGGAATCATACTTATCGGTTAAAAAGCGTCAAATATGATAAAATTAAAAAATTTGACCGTTAACAAGTCATATTTATCGGTCAAAACGCGTAAAATATGATGAAATTTAAAAAATTTGACCGTTATCAAGACATATTTATCGGGTAAAAAACGATAAATATGATACAATTCAAAATGGAATCATATTTATCGGTCAAAAAGCGTCAAATATGATGAAATTTAAAAAAGTTGACCGTTAGTAAGCCATATTTATCGGGCAAAAAGCGATAAATATGGTTCAATTCAAAGTGGAATCATATTTATCAGTCAAAAAGCGTCAAATATGTTACAATTTAAAAATTTTAACCGTTAGAAACGACTAAATTTGTCAAAAAAGTGATAAATATGTGATTTTTTACACAGTATATTTTGTGTTATATTTGACTCTTTTGTGTGACAAATATGATTACACTATATTTGACATTTTGACCGACCGCTAAATATTATCAAATATACTATATTTGGCGGTGTCATTGGTGTCGTTTTTATGACCGTCAAATATGGTATTTTTTCTTGTAGTGAGTTGTCTCCCTTTCTCTCTTTTTTAAATAATAAAAGTAAAGTTACCTTCTAGATTTTCTCCATTTCTCCTTTTCGTCTACATTCTATATGGAGTAGTTATAATGTCTACCCAACATTTTGTTGCATACCATATTACCATCAGCAATCAAAGAACTATCATTAAAAGTCTTAAATATCTTATTCATTCATAAATAATACTCAAAACAATAATAGTTCAAGCTAAAAAAAAAAAAAAGAAAAAAGAGTGAGAATAACCGGATATAAATCCTATTACCGGTCAGAAGATACTCCATGCCCAAGCTGCCCATTTGTCCCTCTTCCCCAAGAATATACATTCTGCCGTTCAGTAACAGCAAGTGTATGTCTCCATCCACAAGAAATCTGAACTATTTTCTGCAATTGCCAAATAAAGCATGCACAAAAACTAAAGTTTCAAAATTGAGATGGCAGTTAACAAGACAGAAAACAACCCTGTTAGATAAGTTAAAAGGAGAAACTCCTATAGAACTGAACATCATTATCATGGGCTATTTTAACCAATTTTCGGAGCTATAGTAACAAGAATGTGCCTGGTCATGGGGAAATTTGACTTGCACAGGAGAGCAATGATCGACGTTGTCACCAACTCCAACCTGTCCAAACTGTACAGAAGATGGCTTCATACTTTTATGCAAATTTGAACACTTATATTAGATTAAACAAAGTATCAAAAGACAAATCAAATACAGCAAAGTGAAAATTCAAATGAAAATGATATACACAAGGAAAAAAAAATTGAAATTTCTAATCACCTCTTCCTTCTTTGCTCTATGGCTTCAAAATCTAGTATAGAGTTGTAAACAATCCAAGATCTCTTGGGCTTTCTAAGTTCATGTGGTTTTTTATGGGAAAAGTATTTGCCTCTTAGAAGGGAAAGAAAGTTAAAACTCCTTGAGTTTATGCAGTTTCAGCCCTTCCGTGCCTGGTGTATCATGATAAATGATATAATCTTATTTTTTGTGAGAAAAAGGAAGCTAACAGTAGCGAACCAATGTAATAGTTTAACTTTTGGCTTTCTTATCCAAATAGTTTGAAGAATCTTCCTTATTATTTAAGCGCATCTTAATAGGGATGAGATTTTGGGTTAATTTTGTATAGTTTGATTTAGTTTAATTCAAGACCCAGAAGATCATCAAAATTGCTTTTTAATATTGTTGATTTGTATAGGATTATTACCCTTAGCATTTTTTCCCTTTAATCTTCTGTGGAAAACTGGTTTTTCATGTAAATCACAATTTTATTAATACACATTTTCAATTTCATATAAAAAAGAATGGCATATGCACACGCATGACCAGTAGAGAGAGAGAGAGAGAGAGAGAATCCTTGATGCACGCTAAGAGAATCCTCAAAGCCATTTCATGGCAATATTTCCCTCTAAATGAATAAGAATTGTACCTAATTCCATTGTAAGTCCTAATATGAGTCCTGAAATCCAGAAATACATTTCTAGCAAAGAGTAGGGGACTGTAGACTTACTTGGAGTAGCAAACCTCCCCGTTAGTCCCACACAGCACAGCCATATCAGTTGCTGTGCAAATCAACATACCTCCATCGCAACAGATTAGACAGCAGAGTCTAGGAACATGGAAGGTGAACCATAAGGATCAAGATCAACCTGCAGTATAAATTGATTAAGAGTTAGAAACATGAATCATTCTGAAAATATTTTTAACATTACACAGTAGGAAAATGTTTAATGGGCATGTAAAAGTGAAGGAAAAGAAAAGAAGAAAATAATTAAAACAAAAGTGAACCATAAGGATCAAGGCATGAACCCCAAAAATAATTAAAATTAAAAAAATTTCAATTTCAATTTAAAACAAAAGTACCTGGAGGGGTCCAGGCCAAAAACTGATGAAGATTTCTATAATTTGTTAATCCAACTTCTGTTCTTCATTTTATTCTTGTTATATCATAGGATAGAATAAGCTCGAATCACCTCCACTACTGGTGCTCGACACATTGGACACTTTCCTCCACTTTGGACCAACTCATTTGCACATTTCGAACATGTGCACATGTGTCCACACCTAGGAGAAAAAAATCAATATATAATTATTTGGCCTCATAAGCATCAAATCTATATCACGAACACATATTTGCTGAAACCAACATGTACAGCAAGGAATCGATACTGCTATCACAACATGTACAACAAACCTTATTACAATTTTTATTACAATTTTTTTCTCTCTCTCTCCCTCTCACAAAAAAAGAAATGCAGACACATTATGGATCGTAATTTTAAAAGTACAAACATCTAAAAAGCCAACAAGAATCAGTAGAAACAATCAAAGAAACTGATTGCCAGCATGAAAAGTAACACAATTTACTCCTGATAACATTCTTAGTTACATTTAATACAACAATTTCAACAAATAAACAAAGGTTAGCCAACTATTCACAAGCATGTAATATTTTGCAATTTAAAAGAAAGGATTAAATACCTCATTTCTGAAAGCCTGACCAATTTGAGCGGCAACAAAAGGGAGCTTGTTCCCATTGTAATAATACAAGTCCTTAAAATTCATAAATATGCCCTATGCTGTCTCCGGACGCATATACCTGCAGCCCAAAAACAGGATATCAGTACTAAAACTGATTAAACATAGAACTGCATTACGAATTGACTGACATTAAGAATCTTAGAATTCACAATCAATTATTATGCAATTATTTCATTTGAAGGAGAATGCTGTTAAAAGATAACTTATTTGCAGTCAAATACTCACCCAAGAAGCAAGCCAGATGGTCCAATCGATGTTTGAAACATCAAGTTGAATGGATAAGGATCAGAAAGTGGATTCTTCATGTCAGCAGCTGTAATACCATACTTCTTAATCTTCGCACCCAGTTTTTCAGCTGAGAAATCATCCAAGAATGTAAGTACATCTCTCAGTCCAGCAGCCTTTTCCATTGATATGGTAAGGTCTTTTTGTAGCTTCTCATTACAGAAATCCTTAAGCAAGTGGTCAGCGTGATAGCTGGTGTCGGTTTTCTCATCCTTAACCAGTGTCTGATCCAAGACTGCAAGTACATGTCTCAGGTCAGTGAATTTTTCAACATGACCAGACGCTTTCAGGACAATCTCTGGGGTCACACATAGGCAGTCTGCCTCCAACATGTTCTCCTCTAGTACAAAATGCTAAAGAGGAAAAACATTTCTTACTTCCTTAAAACAAAGATCATATCCCAGGAAAAAAAAAAAACAACAACAACAAATGAAAACAACATATCTTCGGCTACATTAATGATGAACACTTAAATATGCATGTTTAATAAGAGTTTAGTTCATTATATTGCATTAATAGTGTCATTAAATTCCTCAACTTAAGCATATTTGTAGCATTTGCATCTTTGGAATTAATTTCTCTTAATTTTGGTTTTGTTACAGGTTCGGTAAAATGGGCATAACTCTCTATTTATAGATCAGAATGGTGCAATTCTTAATGTTTTGGAAAGCTGATTCAATTGTCTACAAGATTGCATTTCACAAGAATCATCAAATTCGGGCTCTTAGTGGACCAAAATTGGGCTTGAAGTGAACCCATCTACAGTCTCGGCCCAGTCTGACCAGGCCTCAGTATTTGGACCGTATCTCTCAAAATACGTATCCAAATTGTGCAAATCAATATGTTCTAGAAAGCTGAGAGAAATATCTACAACTTTCATGAAGACATATGATTAAAATTCTCAACATTTCGATGTCAAAATTGATGGTCAAAGTCGGTGCCTAATGATCCCAATTGTCAAAGATATTTACAACTAATATTTGACAATTATGCCCTTGTAATTTGACAAGTTTGCCCCTGGATGTATCTATAAATAGAGGTGCCTTGTGACCCATTAGGGCATCTTGGCCTTGGCTGGAACATTTTGGCTTTGGCTAGGATCTTGTATTGTGTTTTGTGTGTTTATGTTATTAATGAATTTTCTTTTTCTTACATTTTATTTTCTTTCTATTATAATGTTCTTCTAATTTCTCTTTTGCTAAGGTGAAAGGGTGAAACCCTTGATATGAGAATAAGTATTCTCTAACCCTTAATATGTGCTTAATAATCTTAATCTTATAATGTTTATTCAATATGATTTATATTTAATTTCTTAATCAATCTTGACACCACTCGTAAAGTGGAGGTCTTGATCCATTGTCGACAATCCTTGGCACATCAAATGCTTGGATCCTTTCTAGATGATGTATGGTTCTTCCTTACCGACACGAATCTAGTTAGGAACCTTGATTTGTTGTAGACATATGGTGATTGGCACATTGGATGCTTGAACCCATTTACAAGAAGTGGTATAAATATTGGTAACGAAACAAATATAATTCATATAACTAAAATGGGTTAATTATCCTTATTTGAAATATCAAGGGCGGATCCCCTAACCTTAGCCTTCATTGTTATTGTGTTAATTCCTATTGTATTTTAATTATTCTATTGTTTATGAACTTTTTATTTTATTTACTATGGTAGGTTCTACCACCTTATGAAATTGTTCTTTAATTTACTATGGTTGGTTATACCACCTATTTCCATGGATGGTTTTACCTCCTCTTGCTTTTTGTTTTATATTTGAATGGTCGGTAATACCACCTACCATCTTACATACTTGTTGATATTATCATGTCACATCTTTGAATCATCCATATTACATTTGTTTAGCTTATAATTTGTAACGCTTAAATTCCCTTCCTCGTGGATCGACCCCGGTCTTACCGGGTTTATTACTACACTCCTATACTTGGGAGACAATCCTTTTTCGGATGTGCCAAGTTTTTGGCGCCGTTGCCGGGGAGGTAAAAATTGGCGTGCAAAATTGTAAGTGTTCTCTTTTCTCATCTTAGATCTAAATTTTTTTATTTTTGTGTTTTCATCTTTTGCTCTCTTTTCTTCTCCCTTTCTTGCATGAAAATTTGGTCACGAACATCTAGTGGTAGACTTGTTAGAAAAACATCATCTTCTTTAGAAAACATGGCCGACAATCATGAGGAAATATTCACGGATGAAGGGGACAACCGTTCGCAACAAAATGATCAAAACCAACGAAGAACCCTCAAAGACTACATGAATCCGGTAAGGACTAGTGCACCATCTTGTGTAGTTTCTCCTCCAGATTAAATCCATTTCAATTTCAAACCAAGTTTTGTTCGACTTCTACCCACTTTTCATGGCCTTGACATGGAGAACCCATATTCGCACTTGAAACTCTTTGAAGAGGTATGTAGCTCCTACACTGACCCAAATTGTAGCAAAACACCATTAGATTAAAGCTTTTTCCTTTTTCTTTAAAAGATAAAGCTAGAACATGGCTACAAAATTTGAGGTCGAATTCCATAGTTCATGGGATGAGATGAAACAACAATTTTTGAAAAAAATTTTTTTCCTACCCATAGAACAAATTCTCTTAAAAGACAAATTTCTGATTTCTCTCAAAGACAAGGAGAAACCCTTTACCAATGTTGGGATAGGTATAAGGAACTACTTAATACCTGTCCTCACCATGGGTTTGAAACTTGGAGAATAGTTGCACATTTCTATGAAGGGTTAACACCTCAAGATAGGCAACTAGTAGAATTAATGTGTAATGGAGAATTTAAAGAAAAAGACCCTGAGGAAGCACTTGACTTCCTAGATTCCTTGGCAGAAAAGGCACAAAATTGGGACACTGCTGGCACCTATGAGGTACCAAGCAAGGCCCAAACCTCGACATCCAATAGAGGTATTTACAACCTTAGGGAAGACCATGACCTTCAAGCCAAATTTGCATCCCTAGCTAGAAAAGTCGAGGCTTTAGAGATGAAAAAGAGTGGTCAATTGAAATCTATTCAAGAAAATGTCTGTAACATTTGTGATGACAATGACCATTCTACTGATGATTGCCCAACTTTGCCTGCCTTTAGGGAATGTCTCCATGAAGAAGCCAATGCCTTGAACACTTTCAAAAGGCCAAATCACAATCCATATTCACAAACCTACAATCCTGGTTGGAGAAATCATCCAAATTTTAGTTGAAAAAATGACAATCATGCACAATCTTCACAAGTCCCTTTTCAAACACGACAAAATTTTCAAAATTCTCATGATCATGCATATGCTCCTCCTCCTAGGAATGACTTTGAAGAGACATTGCATTCATTCATTACAAAGCAAGAGACTTTCAATAGTCAAACTGCTCAAACATTAGCAAATTTGTCAGAAACTCTTGCAAAATTTGCATCTACATTTAGCATCCAAGAGAAGGGAAAATTTCCTTCTCAAACATTGCAAAACCCCAAAGATCAATCTAACTCAAATGCAGGAAGTTCAAGTAACCATTACTTTGACCAAGCCAAGTCAGTCATGACCCTTCGCAATGGTAAGATTGTTGAAAAACACATTCCTGACCCTTGTGAGAAAGAAGAAGAATCGATCTCTAAAGGGCAGGAAGAGGCTGCTAAACCAACACCTAGCGAAGAGGAAACCATATCCTCATCTGTGCCTCCATTTCCTCAAGCATTAGCCACACAAAAGAAGCAAACTCACAATTCTGAAATCTTTGAAATTTTCAAACAGGTAAAGGTCAACATTCCCTTGCTTGATGTGATCAAACAGGTACCTTCTTATGCAAAATTTTTGAAAGACTTGTGCACTGTAAAAAGAAAACTAAATGTGAAAAAGAAGGCCTTTCTAGCCGAGCAAGTAAGTGCTATTCTTCAAAATAATAATACAGTGAAATATAAGGATCCAGGTTGTCCTACAATTTCATGTGTTATTGGAGAGCATAAAATTGAACAAGCTTTACTTGATCTTGGTGCTAGTGTGAATTTGCTTCCATATTCGGTTTTTCAGAAACTCAATCTAGGTGAGTTAAAACCGACTTCTGTGACTCTTTTGCTTGCTGATAGATCAATTAAAGTACCAAGAGGAGTAGTAGAAGATGTGTTAGTTCAAGTCGATAAATTCATTTACCCAGTGGATTTTATTGTCTTGGACACACAACCAGTGGAAGTATGTAATTCAATTCCTGTCATTTTAGGGCGTCCATTTCTAGCTACCTCTAATGCTTTGATTAATTGCAGGAATGGAGTCATGAAGCTATCTTTTGGGAACATGACATTGGAACTAAATGTTTTCAATATGTGCAAACAACCACATGAAGAAGAAGATGAAATTGAGGAGGCTAATCTGATCGAATCTATTGTGGAAGATCACATCCAAAAAGGGAGTTCTTCTGACCCTTTGGAAACTTGTTTAGTAAATTCGTTAGAATCAAGTGTGGAACTAGAACAGATCTTTCTAATATGTGTTCTTTACTGGATTGTGCACAGGTGTTGGAAAAAGGCTCAAAATCAAGATTTGAAGAATTGGGGCAAATGAATGAAAGCAAGGAAGAGGAAGCTCCCAAGTTAGAATTGAAGCCCTTACCTGAAGGACTGAAATATGCATATCTTGGGGAGAATCATACATATCCGGTGGTAATTTCTTCATCCCTCACATGCGAGCAACAAGGTAAGTTGATAAAAGTGCTTAAAAGGCATAAAAATGCAATTGGGTGGACTTTAAAAGATATAAAAGGCATTAACCCTTTAATTTACACACATAGAATACATTTAGAGGAAAATGCCAAAACATCTCAACAACCTCAAAGGAGATTAAACCACACATGAAAGAAGTCATTAGGGCTGAAGTTCTCAAACTACTTGATGTGGGAATTATCTATCCTATTTCTGATAGTAAGTGGGTAAGCCCTACAAAGTAGTATCTAAAAGATCTGGCATCACAGTGGTTAAAAATGAAAAGGGTGAATTATTGCCAACTCGTGTCTCATCTAGTTGGAGGATGTGAATTGATTATAGAAAATTAAATGCTGTCACTAGAAAAAGGACCATTTTCCCTACCCTTTCTTGAACCAAATTCTTGAAAGAGTAGCAGGAAACCACTACTTACTGCTTTCTTGATGGATACTCAGGCTACTATCAAATCCACATTTGCACTTGAAGACCAAGAAAAGACCAATTCACGTGGCCCCTTTGACTTTTGCATTTAGGAGAATGTCTTTTGGACTTTGTAATGCCCCAGCCACTTTTCAAAGATGCATGTTAAGCATTTTCAGTGATATAGTTCAGCATTGTTTAGAAGTTTTATGGATGATTTAACTGTCTTTGGAAACTCTTTTGACAATTGTCTTGAAAACTTAGAAAAAGTCCTAAAAAGGTGTGTAGAAAAAAGTCTTATTTTGAATTGGGAAAAATGTCATTATCTGGTCACTTCAGGAATTGTCTTAGGTCATGTAGTGTCTTCTAAAGGAATTGAAGTGGACAAAGCAAAAGTGGAATTAATTTCCCATTTGCCTCCACCAAAAACAGTTAAAGAGGTTCGGTCATTCTGAGGGCATGCTGGATTTTATAGGAGGTTCATAAGAAATTTCAGTGCTATATCTAAACCTCTTTGTAACCTCTTTATAAAAGATACTTCCTTTGAATGGACTCAAGAATGTCAAAATGCCTTTGATACACTAATTGGACTTTTAACAACTGCTCTAATTATGCAATCTCCTGATTTGTCCTTG